>DF357295.1:161714-186711 GCA_000787875.1 Solanum virginianum | reverse complement strand
CTCAAGAATTGGTTTGGGTTGTGTTTTGATGCAAAATAGTAAGGTGATAGCATATGCCTCTAGTCAATTTAAGGTGCATGAGAAGAATTATCCTACCCATGCTCTTGAATTGGTAGCCATAGTATTTGCTTTGAAAATATGGCGTTACAACTTGTATAGAGTTCATCTTAATGTGTTTACCGACCACAAGAATCTCCAATATTTGTTCACCCAAAAAGATCTTATCTTGAGACAAAGAAGGTGGTTAGAGCTCCTTAAAGATTATGATATGAGTGTCCATCATCACCCTAGAAAAGGTAATATTGTGGTCGATGCTCTTAGTAGAGTGTCCATCGGTAGTCTAGCTCATGTTGATGATGGTGGCAAAGAGGTGGCTAGAGAGGTTCACCGGTTAGCTAGATTGGGCGTTAGGTTGGATGATGTTGATAATAGTGGTGTAGTGGTTTTTGATGGTTTTAAATCTTCATTAATTGAGGAGGTAAAGGCAAAACAACATCTTGACCCTACCTAGCTAGAGTTGAAGACCTTGGTGAGAGAAGGTAAAGTGGAAGTTTTCTCCCAAACGGGAGATAGTTCCCTTAGGTACCAAGGTAGATTGTGTGTGCGAAATGTGGACTACTTGAAAGTATTGATCTTGAAGGAGGCCCTTAATTGATCATATTCCATTCACCTTGGTTCTACAAAGATGTATAGAGATTTGAGGGAGGTGTATTAGTGGGGTGGTATGAAGAGAGACATTGCCAAGTTCATATCCGAATGTCATAATTGCCAACAAGTGAAGGCCGAACATCAAAGGCTGCGTGGCCTAGCCCAAGATATAGACGTTTCTACTTGGAAGTGGGAAAAGATCAACATGGATTTTGTGGTTGGATTGCCTAACACTAGGAAACATTTGACTATTTAGGTTGTTGTGGATAGAATGACAAAGTCAGCTATTTTCTTACTGGTTAAAACCACTTATGGTGCCGAAGATTATGCCATATTATATATACATGAGATAGTTAGTTGGGTTCCCTTGTGTATCATTTCAGATCATGGTGCTCAATTCACTTCTCACTTTTGGTGGTCAGTTCAAAGAGGCCTTGGTACCAAGGTTAAGCTTAGCACGACTTTTCATCCTAGAATGGATGGTCAAGTCGAGAGGACTATCCAAACTTTTGAGGATATTCTTAGAGCTTTTGTTTTGCAGTTTAAGGGTAGTTGGGATGAATATCTTCTACTATCGAATTTGCTTAAAACAATAGCTACTACTTAAGCATTGGTATGGCTCCCTTTGATGCTCTTTATGGTAGGCATTGTAGATCCCCGATTGGGTGGTTTGAAGTGGGAGAAATGGCATTGCTAGGTCTGGTTTCGATCATGGAGGCCTTGGAGAAGGTGAGGTTGATAAGGGAGAGGTTGAAAACAGCCCAAAGTAGACTAAAGTCCTACTTTGATGTGAGGAGAAGAGATTTTGAGTTTAAGGTTGGTGATTAGGTTTACTTGAAAGTCTCACCCATGAAGGGTGTGGTCCGATTTGGCAAAAAGGGGAAATTGATCCAAGGTTTGTGGGTCCTTATAAAGTTTTGAGAGGAGTGGATAAGGTTGCATATGAGTTGGAGTTGCCTATGGAGATGGATATGATTCATCTGGTCTTCCATGTGTCCATGTTGAGAAAGTATGTGGGTGACCCAAGTGCAATAGTACCCTTAGATGTTCTGGGTGTTATAGAGGATAATTTGGGCTATGAGAAGGTCCCAATGGAGATTTTGAATAGATAAGTGAAGCAATTGAGAAACAAAGAGGTAGCTTCGGTCAAGGATCTTTGGAGGAACCAGCAAGTTGAAAGTGCCACATGGGAGGCCGAGAAGGACATGAGAAAGCGATATCCATATCTCTTCCACTCTGCTCAAGCCGAAGGTACTAATTTAAGTCCCCTATATGATTTCATGCCTTAAGTTTCATCAGTTATGTCATTTTGCATGCATTAATGTTCATGATAACAAGTTTATGATGATTTTTGACAATTATGTAGAGACTTTTTGAAAATGATATTTAAATGCATTTGTTGCACTTATGTCGGGCTAAAATCTTCATGATTACTTCTCTTATGCACATGTCTTTGACATTCAGGGATTAATGTTCAAAAGGGGGAGATATTGAAATGCCCCCAAAATGTGCTTTGGAATGCCCATAATCGTAATTTTTATATATCACAAAATTCATATGTGATATGAAAAATCCAACTTCAAATTCTCAATTAGGAGTTAAAACTAAGTGGGTAATAGGTATAACCAAGATTTTAGAGGACCCATAGCAGAAAATAAATTTTGCTAATTTTTTATTTCCAGAGAGTATCCACTTCCTCACCGCGATGCACCAAGGGCGCGGATATCACGACCCAAGCCTAGGGTCTAGACGTGACATGACGTAAGGGGAACCAAAAGAGACCCCAAGCAAACCTCTTAGAGCATTATCACACATCCTTGGTCGTGGAAACAATAAATTAAGCATCAAGAGATAAAAGTATGGGGAAACTGAGCCTAAGGGAGAAGTTTGCACAATGTCATAATCAAGAGGCAAGAGTCAACTCATATCATAGATACAAACAAGTCCAACAACCACTTTTACTACATAGGTAATAGCGGGGGTCAAGACAAAGCAACCGGACTCACCCTCATAGTTAAATTGAACATAAAGAAGAGTATCTCAATACATAGCAATAGAGAGAGTAGACTAAGGTCCCCGAAGTGGAGGACTCAACAACTAGCTTGAATAGCACCGAACTAGCCACGTGGAGAATGATAATCAATTTGGACTCTGGTACCTACATAGTGATATCATATAGGCAAGAGTATGCGTTAGAATGTTTGAATGTACTAAGTATTTAGGATGCAATGCAACAATAGGTAGGAATCATAATCTAAATGCATAGTATTAAGCAATAGGCATAGTATAACAATATGGCATGTATGATCAATGCTTAAGTAAAACATGCTTAAGTAACTCATTTTCATATAGGATATCATATGTGAAGAAGAGACCAAGCTAGCTATTCAAGGTATAAACCTCTTAGTGGTTGTGTGGTATAAAACCCTCATATGGTTGATGATAATCACACCTAATCAACACGGTGACGAAGTGTAAACCCCTTGTATTGTTGATGAGTATATACCCTCAACATGGTTACCCATGCTCTTATCCCCCCGGATTGGTTATGGTCTAATGCAATACTTTATGTAGAGTATATCATATACATAAGCTCATTTCATCATCATATAGTCATTCATATCATATCTCAAGTTTTGGACCTTCAACTCCTCAAGAAACAACATTCGGACATTTTATCAAACACATAAAGGATGTGTAATTTTAGTATAAAACCATGAAATATAGAGATGAAATCATGCAAGAAAATCCATTGTAAAACCATCAATCAACACTTTGCAACACCCTCAAGCAATATACGTCAAAACCCCTCATCAAATCTTACAATAGATCCAAGATTTATAGCTCAAAATATAGCAAAACAATCACAACCTTACATAGCTTTAACATATTATGCAATGAATTTCATAACAATTAAGACTCATTTATAAATCAGCTTTAAATCATGCAATTTGGGTAAAGGAGGCTTGGGTATCATGGGTGGAAGGAACTCATAAAAGAAACCCATATACCTTAGCTTAGAGATGAATATGGTGAAGATTGGAGATGGAGGCTTGAAGCTTGAAGAAGAACCTTTGAAGGAATACCTTAGCTTGATATGAGGGTTTGGAACATGAGTTTTGGGAGTGAAAATATGACTAAGTGTTTGAGTGAGTATTGGGAAATATTCAGGATGATATGAGGGTAAAATTGGGCTAAGTATAGGTAAAAACATAGTTGGGAATACTTAGGCCCAAGACTCCAAAGTCTTGGACCGAGATAGAAATCACTATTAACAAAATACAAAGGTCCGCGACATGGATCTATTGCAGGGGCCAAATTAACACATGTCTGCGATAGTTATGTGTCACGGTGCTATCATAGATCATCTCTAGAAATTGAAATTTTGGAAATTTGAAATTATGATTTGATTGCTCTAAAATTGGGGTTAGAGCCCTTTTCCCCCCTAATTTTCATCCCCTGAACACGAATCTGAAGTTGGATTTTTGAAATAATGAATGGATTTTGAGTTATGTGGAATTTAAAATTCTGGGCATTTCGAGGCACATTTTTGGGAACTTTTCGAGGTCGTTTCAATATCTTCCCCTTGGGAACATTCATCCCCAAATGTAAAATAGACGCATAAGATAACAAAGATCATAAACAAATCAGCCCCATTAAAAATGCAACATTACATTTAAAACACCATTTTCAAAATCTCAACATGAGTGTAAGATCATCATGATTTGCCAACTTAAACATAAAAGCATATGAATGGCATAGGGGCTGAAATACAAGACTTGAAATCATATACGGGACTTAGGATTATTACTTTAGGCTTAAGTAGAGTGGAAAAGATAAGGATAGCGCTTTTGCATGTTCGCTTCTGCTTCCCAAGTAGCACTTTCGATTTGTTGGTTCCTCCAAAGGACTTTAACTGGATGTCACCTCCTTATTCCTCAATCTCTTCACTTGCCTATCTAGGATTAGAACCGGAAGCTCCTCATAAGTCAAGTTATCCTCAACAACACCCACAACATCAAGAGGTACAATAGCATTAGGATCACCAACACATTTACTCAATATAGAGACATGAAACACCGGATGAACCAAATTCATTTCACTAGGCAACTTCAACTCATAAGCTACTTTGCCAACCCTTTTCAAAACCTCATACGGACCAACATATCTTGGACTCAACTTCCACTTTTTATCAAAATGGACCACAGCTTTCATTGAAGAAACCTTCAAGTAAACCCAATCACCCACTTTGAATTCAAGGTCTCTTCTTCTCACATCAGCATGAGATTTTTGATGCCTTTGGGCCGTCTTCAACCTTTCCCTAATCATCCTAACCTTCTCAAGAGCCTCCATAACCAGATTCGGTCCCAATAAAGCCACCTCTCCAATCCTCAAACAACCAATTGGTGATCTACAATGTCTCTTATAAAGAGCCTTAAAAGCAGCTATACCGATACTAGAGTGGTAGCTATTGTTGTAGGCAAACTCAATCAAAGGAGATAGTCCTCCCAACTACCCCTCAACTTAAATACACAAGCCCTTAGCATTTCCTCAAGTGTTTGAATGGTTCTTTTGGCTTGACCATCCATTTAAGGGTGAAAGGTCGTACTAAGGTGAACTTTGGTACTAAGACCCCTTTGAAAAGACCTCCAAAAGTGTGAAGTGAATTGTGAACAATTATCCGATATGATAGACAAAGGAACCCCATGCATGGATGTACAAACCTTGCATACTCTTCAGCCCCATATGTGGTCTTGACCAGTAGAAAGTGAGTCAACTTTGTCATCCTATCAACCACCACCCAAATGGAATCAAAACCTTTTCTAGTCTAGCGAAAACCAACCACAAAATCCATATTAATCACCTTCACTTCCAAGTGGGAATCTCTATGTCTTGGGTTAGGCTACCTGGCCTTTGATATCCATCTTTGACTTGTTGATAACTATGGCAACCGAAAATGAATTTGGCAATGTCCTTCTTCATACCTCCCTATTAATACATATCTCTCAAGTCTATATATATTTTGGTGGGATCGAGGTGGATAGAATAAAAAGATTTATGGGCCTCATCAAGGATCTTTTCCCTCAAACCATCAACACAAGGCACACACAACCTACCTTGGTACCTAAGGGCACCATCTCCTCCTTAGGAGAAAACCTCTACTTTGCCCTCTTTCACCAAGGCATTCAATTCAAGAAAGAAGGAGTCGAGATCTTATTTTGCTATCACCTCATCAACCAAACAAGGCTTAGACCCATGCTTAAGTAACTCATGCTCATATAGGATATCGTATGTGAAGAAGAGACCAAGCTAGCTAATCAAGGTATAAACCCCTTGGTGGTTGTATGGTATAAACACCTCACATGGTAGATGATAATCACACTTTATCAATATAGTGATGAAGTATAAACCCCTCGTATGGTTGATGAGTATAAATCCCCAACATGGTTACCAGGGCTCTTGTCCCCTCGGAATGGGTATGGTCTAATGAAACACTTTATATAGAGTATATCATATACATAATTTTATTTTATCATCATATAGTTATTCATATAATACCTCTTGTTTTGGACCTTCAACTCCTCAAGAAACCACATCCGGACATTTTATCAAACACATAAAGGGTGTGTAATGCTAGTATAAAACCATGAAATATAGAGATGAAATCTTGCAAGAAAATGAATTGTAAAACCATTGATCAACATATTACAACACCCACAAGCAATATACATCAATACCTTTCGTGAAATCTTACAATAGATCCAAGATTTATAGCTCCAAACATAGCAAAATAGTCATAACTGTACATAGCTTTAACATATTGTGCAGCAAATTTCATAATAATCAAGATCCATTTATGGACTTGAGTTTAGGGAGTAAAAATATGACTAAGTGTTTGAGTGAGTATTGGCAAATTTTTAGGATGATATAAGGGTGAAATTGAGCTAAGTATAGGTAAAAACACAGTTGGGAACACTTAGGTCCAAGACCCCAAAGCCTTGGACCGAGATAGAAATCACTGCAACAAAATACAAAGGTTTGCGATGTGAAACTATCACGGAGGCCAAATTAACACATGTCTGTGACAGTTGTGCATCACAATTCTGTCGCGGATCGTCTCTTGAAATTGAAATTTTGCAAATTTGAAATTGTGATTCGATTGCTCTATATTTAGGGTTTAGACCCTTTTCCCCCTAATTTCCTCCTGAACATGAGTATGAAGTCAAATTTTTGAAATAACGAATGGATTTTGAAATATATGGAATTTAATATTCCAAGCATTCCGAGGTACATTTTCGAGCACTTTTCAAGGTCATTTAAGCGGAGCAGTACAACTTTTGTCTCTGCATTGGGTCTTTATCGCAGACTAGATATGGACTAGTGTTAACTTCCTTAATTTTTCTGTGTTGGCCAAGGCATTGGGGTAATAGCTCCATGCCTACTTATGCATAAAAATACCTATACTTAGCTATTTTCAGCTCTATATCACTCAAAACACTCACAAAAACCTCTCCAAGACTTAACCAAATATCTCATACCAAATTCAAGAATTTCAAGCTTAACTTTGGATCTCAAGGATTCACTTCAACCTCTATATTTCCTTTAAGCTCATCTCAAGAAAACCCAATTTTAAGGTATATAGGTTTTATCCATTGAGTCATTTCACCCATGGGACCCAATCTTTCTTTATCAAAATTGTATGTTGTCAAGTTGTATCATCTACGAGTATCTCTTATTATGGATTATGAATATAAAATATGTTTGGGTTTTTATGAAATGTTGATTCATTATGCATGTCTACCTATTTCAAGCTATACCAAGAATTTGTTTTGTCTATTGAGATTATGCCTATTTTGAGCTACAAAACTATTATCTATTATGAGATATGATGAAGGATTATAAGGTACTCTATATGAGGGTTTTACTATATGTTGATAGGTTGATTTTCCTTGAGTTTTCTTATATAATTTCACTCTTGAATTGCATGATTTTGAACAAGCATTATGAACCTACCAAGTGTTTGATAAAATGTCATGATAAGAATTCTCAAGTTATTGATAATCTATTATATGGTTTATAAGTCATGCGACTTTATGATGATTAAGGGCTTTCAAATATGTATTGTATTCATGAAGAGTATCTATGATGTTGCAAGTAGAACACACCTAAAACGACCCCAAAAAATGTCCAGAAATGTATCTAGAAAATATCCATATTCGTAATTTCCATATATCTCAAAATTCGTATGTGATATCAAATATCTGACTTCATTCTTGTTTAGGGGGAAAAATTGAGTGGGTAATAGGTATAACCTGAATTTTAGAGGATCCGTAGTGTAAAATAAATTTTACCAAAAATTGATTTCCCGAACCTATTCGCGTTGGCTCCGCGACGCGAACCCATCGCGAAGACACGTATTTTGTTGCCAGTTTTTTAGTTTCATCCTAAGGCTTTGGGGTCTTAGGCCTAAGCCTTCCTATGCATAAAAACACCTATACTTAGTCATTTTTCAATCCCATATTATACAAGACATTCCCAAAAACCCTCTATAACACTTAGACAAATATTTCACCCAAATTATAGCATTCCAATCTTATTTCGTATCTAAGGATTTCATTCAAGCTTCAAGTTCTCAATCAAATCTTCATCAAGGAATTCTCCAAAGTTGACATATGTGAGTTGCAACCATTAGGTCCTTTTACCCATGGTGCCCAACCTTCCTTTTTACATAAATTATATGTTTCTAAGTTGATTTACTTATGGGTGTTACTTAATATGAATTTTTTTATAAACTATGTTGGGGTTTCATAAAATTATGAGTGTTTAATCATGTTTTGAGCAATGAATCAATTATCCATTATGTGGTTTGATGAGGGATAAAAATGATTTCAACAATATAATAGATAATTTTAGTAGTGATTATAGAAATATGACAATGACGAAAAGAAGAGAGGAGAGGAAAATTAATAATAAATATTATAAAAATAGTAGTAAAAGAGATAATTTTGACACATTACCAATTAAGAAGATCAACATAATGAATTAGAAGAAATGAGGGTCAAAATTGGGTGTCAACAGCTTGCCTTTTGATGTATTTAGCAAGATGGTATTACCAAGTGTTGGTGGATTAATTTACTTCAAGTTTTCCTGCATGATTTCACTCTTGAATTGCATTATTTTATACTAGTACTACACACCCATCAAGTGTTTGATAAAATATCCGATTTAGGGTTCTTGAGATATTGAAGGACAAATGCACGATATATCAGTTAAGTGACTTTATGATGATGAAAGTAATGTATATATGTATTGATTTCATGAATAGTACTTGTAGTGTTTAAAGTTGACCATGCCCTTGTTCGGGGGGTAGTAGGCTTGAACAACCATGTTGGAGGGTGTGTATCTCAATCACCTCGTTCGAGGGGTGGTAGGCCTGTGCAACCATGTTGGGGGGTTTGTGCCTTAATCACCTCACTCGGGGAGTGGTAGGCCAATTCAACCATGTTTGGGAATTTTTACCTCAATTGCCTCACTTGGAGGGTGATAGGCCCGTGCAACCATATTAGGGGTTTTGTACCTCAATCGCCTTATCAAGGGAATGGTAGGCCTTGGTATCCATATGATCGTCTCTTCCTATATGCGTAATATATTCTATGCGAGCATGTTTTATTTCAGGCATCATATATGCATGCCATATTATTATTATTCTCATCCATTGCCTATATGTAAGTATTTTACTTATGTTACTAATCTCTTTTTGCATTGCATCCTACATACTTAGTACATTCAAATGTACTAATGCATACTCTATGCCTACATGATGTTACAATGTAGGAACTGGAGCTTCTCTAATGATCATCTCGGTGTTTCTCCTAAAAGGGAAATAGATTTTGGTATAGGCCTCCTTCCTGATAGTCAACTCATTTCTATTCCCCCATACCATATGGCCCCTCTACTTGATAATCTTCCTCCTCCACGTGGTTAGTACTATCTTTGAAGCAAGTTTTGATGAGTCCTCTACTCAGAGGATGATATCTCTTAATCTTATGTTATACAAAGACTCTCTTTATTTATTGTATGCTTTTGACCATGAGGGTTAGCCCGAAATGTTTTATTGGCCCCCTCTCAATTTTAAGATTAGAAGTGCTGTTAGAAAATTTATGAAATGATGCTTTGAGATTTGACTCTCTTGACTCTTATATGTTTTAATCCATGAAAGACTTCTGTAGTCCCTTTATCCTTATTTGATATTTTCTTGTTGATGTTTAATTGCTTCTGCGACCAAGGATGTGAAATGATATGTTAAGAGGTTTATTTAGGGTCCCTTCGAGTTCTCCATTCATCATGTCATGTCTAACCCCTTGTTCTGGGTTGTGACAAAGATGATATCAGAGCCTTAGGTTATTAATGGTCCTCGACATCTAACATACCGCATTGATTACTATCTTATTCATGGTTGTGAAGTGGACCACAACTATGAGTAAAAGGCTATGAGATATTTTAGGAAATGTTTCTCTAATTCTTACTCTATATCATGCTATAGAAGTTAAGGTAAGGTTTACCCCTAACGAATGTTCTCTACTATGATAGATGATGCATATTCCAAGAGAAAGAAGAGACCACAGTCTCAAAGAGCAACCAGCTGATGAAGAGTTCCGGGATGCAATTGCTATGCTAGCTCAAGTCATGAGTAATCAAATCAACCAAGGGGCCCAAACCCCTCATGCTCCTACTTCGGCATCTAGGGTAAGGGACTTTATAAGGATGAACCCACCGGAGTTCCATGTGTCTAAAGGGAATAAGGACGCTCAAGAATTTATTGATGAAGTGTACAAAGTGTTGTCTGCCTTGGGCGTTAGATCGGAGGAAAAGGTAGAGTTTATGGCTTACTAACTAAAGGGGTGGCCCAAATATGGTTTACTCAATGGAAGGAGGAGAAGGGTAATAACAATGTGATTCTTTAGAAGAAGTTTAAGACGGCTTTCCTTAATCTATTTTTTCCTCTTGAACATTGGGAGGCCAAAATAATGGACTTAATGAATTTGAAGCAAGGATCTTTGAGTTTGAGGGAGTATGCCCTCAAGCTCAATCAACTCTCCAAATATGCTCCATAATTGGTTGCCAACCCGAGGTCTAGGATGAACAAATTTTTGATAGGGGTATTCGATTTGGTTAATGAGGAATGTCATGCCGCTATGTTGATAAGAGATATGGATTTGTCCCGCCTAATGACATGTGTCGAACAATTGGAGGGGGAAAAGTTGAGGAAGAGAAGAGGTAATGAGGCCATGAGGGCCTATTTTGATGGTAAGTTCCAAAGTCTCAAAGGTGGCCGGTTTCATCAAGACCCAGGGTCTTCTTATGCTCCTAATTGAAGGTTTTCCAATGACAACCCAAGGCTTCAAGGTGATATTGGTTTGGTGCCTAATACTATGTGTCCAAAATACTGCAAGGGTCATAGTGGCCCAAGCTTGAGGGATACTAATGCTTGTTATAGTTATGGGGAAGTAGGGCATAAGGCAAAGGGATTGTCCTTGTAATCGAAACAAGGTCAGCGATGTTCGTCCATAAGGTGCTAATGCGGTTCCTAAGGGGAGAGGTGGCCAACAAGGTTGTTCCCCAAGGACAATAGATTCTATACTCTTCAAGGGAGACAAGTGGTAGAGGAGGTGCCCGATGTTATCACTGGTATGTTAAAAGTCTTTCATTTTGATGTGTATGCATTGATAGACCCGGGTGCCACTCTTTCTTTTGTTACTCCTTTTTTGCAAAAAAGGTTTCATGTTCAACCCCAATTGTTGTGTGAGCCATATGAAGTGTCTACTCTCGTTAGTGTATCTATTATTGCTAGAAGAGTTAATAAAAATTGCCCCATTCGCCTTTTGCATAAAATATTGCCTTGTGATTTTATTGAGTTGGATGTGGCGGATTTTGATGTCATGGATTAGTTGCATGCGTATTATACCTCTATTAATTATAGAACTCGTAGGGTCAGATTCCCATTTCCACATGAACCCATTCTTGAGTGAAAGAATCATGATATGGTGGTCAAGGGTAAATTCATTTCTTGCATTAAAGCCTATAAGTTGATTTTTAAGGGGTGTCTCTGTCATCTTGTGAGAGTTAGGGATGTTGAGTACATGATCATTCCTATAGAGTCATTTTCGATGGTTAATGAGTTTCTTGATGTCTTCTCTAATGATCATCTCGGTGTTTCTCCTAAAAGGGAAATAGATTTTGGTATAGGCCTCCTTCCTGATAGTCAACTCATTTCTATTCCCCCATACCATATGGCCCTCGCGGAGTTGAAGGTGTTGGAAGAGCAATTGAGGGATTGTTGGAGAATGGTTTTATTAGACCTAGCCAATCAACTTGGGGTACACTGGTGTTATTTATGAAGAAAAAGGATGGCTCCCTTAGGATGTGCACTAACTACCAACAACCATAAAGAATAAGTACCTTTACCAAGGATTAATGATCTTTTTGACCAACTTCAAGAGGCTAGTCACTTCTCTAAGATTGATCTTCCATCCGAGTATCATTCAATGAAAGTAAGGAAATATGATATTCCCAAAATGGCCTTTTGGACTATGTATGGGCATTATGAATTTGTGATTATGTTTTTTGGGTTGACTAATGCACTGACTATCTTCATGGATCTTATCAATAGGGTCTTTAAACCATACCTTGATTTATTTGTGGTTCTTTTTATTGATGATATTTTGATCTATTACCATAGTGAGGAGGAGCATGTAAGTCATTTGAGGGTGGTGCTATAAAAATTGAGAGAAGAGAAGTTGTATGATAAGTATGAGAAGTGTGAGTTTTGGTTGCAAGAGGTTGCCTTTCTAGGCCATGTGGTGTAGGGGGATTGTATTAAGGTAGATCCTAAAAGGGTGGAAGTGATTAGAAATTGGCCTAGACCTTTGACTCCATCGGATATTAGAAGCTTCTTGGGCTTAGTAGGTTATTACCGAAGGTTTGTGTATGGGTTATCGTCTATTGCTTCTCCCATGTCTAAGTTGACTCAAAAGAAGGCTAAATTTGTGTGGACCGATAAGTGTGAGAGGAGTTTCCAAACTTTGAAGGATAAGTTTGTTTTCGCTCCTATCTTGTCACTACTACAAGGATTAGAAGGGTTTGTTATGTATTGTGATACCTCACGGATTGGTTTGGGTTGTGTCTTGATGTAAAATGGTAAGGTGATAGTTTACGCCTCTAGACAACTTAAGGTGCATGAAAAGAATTATCTTACCCATGATCTTGAATTAGCCGCCATGGTATCTACTTTGAAAATTTGGCTTCATTACTTGTATGGAGTTCATGTTAATGTTTTCACCAATCATAAGAGTCTCCAATGTATGTTTACTCAAAAAAACCTCAACATGAGACAAAGAAGGTGGTTAAAGCTTCTTAAGGATTATTATATGAGTATGCATTATCATCTCAATAAGGTTAATATTGTCGTCGATGCTCTGAGTAGGGTGTCTATGGGTAACCAAGCTGATGTTGATGGTGGTAGCAAAGAGGTAGCCAGGGAGGTCCATCGGTTGGCTAGATTGGGGGTTAGGTTGGAAGAGGTTGACAATGGTGATGTAGTGGTAGTTGATGATTCTAAATCTTCATTGGTTGAGGAGGTAAACGCAAAACAAGATCTTGAGCCCGACTTGTTAGAGTTGAAGACCTTGGTGAAGATGGTAAAGTAGAGGTTTTCACCCAAGGGGGAGATGGTGCCCTTAGGTTCCAAGGTAGATTGTGTGCCTTGTGCTGATGACTTGAGAAAGAAGATTCCTGATGAGGCTTATAATTCTTCCTATTCTATCCACCCCAGTTCTACAAAAATGTATAGGGATTTGAGGGATATGTTTTTGTGGGATGGTATGTAGAAAGACATTGCTAAGTTGGTGTCTGATTGCCCTAATTGGAACCAAGTGAAAGCCGAGTACCAAAAGTCGGGTAGCCTAGCCCAAGATATAGAGATCCCTATATGGAAGTAGGAGGAAATCAACATGGATTTTGTGGTTGGGTTGCCTAATACTAGAAAGGGTTTTGATTTTATTTGGGTTGTGGTTGATAAAATGACAAAGTCGGCTCATTTCCTACCGGTTAAGACTACTTATGGGGCCGAGATTATGCTAGGTTGTACATTCATCAGTTGGTTAGATTGCATAGGGTTCCTTTGTCAATCATTTCAGATTGTGGTGCTCCATTCACTTCACACTTTTGGAGGTCCTTCCAAAGATGTCTTGGCACCAAGGTTAAGCTTAGTATGGTCTTTCACCCGTAAATGGATGGCCAAGCTAAACGAACTATCAAAACTCTTGAGGATATGCATAGAGCTTGTATTTTGGAATTTAAAGGTAGTTGGGATTATTTTTTTCCATTGATTGAGTTTGCTTATAATAATAGCTATCATGCAAGCATTAATATGGCTCCTTTTGAGGCCTTTTATGGTAGATGTTGTAAATCACCAGTGGGGTGGTTTGAAGTGGGAGAGATGGCTTTGTTGGGTCTGGATTTTGATATGTAGGCCTTAGAGAAAGTGAGGTTAATAAGAGAGAGGTTGAAAATAGCCCAAAGTTGTTAACAGTCGTATGTCAATGTAAGGATAAGGGATCTTGAATTTAAGGTTGGTGGTTGGGTCTATTTGAAGGTTTCACCCATAAAGGGTGTGGTTTGTTTTGCTAAAAGGGGTAAATTGAGTACAAGATTTGTAGGTCCTTATAGGGTGTTGAGGAAGATTGATAAGGTGGCCTATGAGTTGGAGTTTCCTAGTAAAATGGACTTGGTTCATCCGGTCATCCATGTATCTATGTTAAGTGTGTAAGTGACCCAAATGCTATTATACCATTAGATGTTTTTGGGGTTGTAGAAAACAACTTGACTTATGAAGAAGTTCTGGTAGAAATTTTTGATAGACAAGTGAAGAGGTTGAGGGACAAGGATGTAGCTTCCGTTAAGATTCTTTAGAGGAAATAACAAGTTGATAGTGACACATGGGAAGCCGAGGAGGACATGCAAAACTGATATCCCTATCTCTTCCATTCTACTCAAGCCTAAAGTTCTAGTCTAAGTTCTCTACATGATTTCATATCTTAGGTTTCAGCCCTCATGTCATTTTCATGCATTCATGTTTAAATTGAAAAGTTCATGGTGATTTTGACACTTGTGTTGAGATATTTAAAATGATGTTTAAGTACATTGTTGCATTCTTGTGTGGGCTGAAATTATCTTGCTTACTTCTCTTACATACATTTCTTTGAGATTCGGGGATGAATATTCCCAAGGGGTAGATATTGAAACGACCACAAAATGTGCCCGAAAATGTGCCTCAAAAATGCCCATATCCATAATTTCCATATATATCTCAAAATATGTGTGTGATATCGAAAATCCGAATTCATATTCTTCTTTAGGGGACAAAATTGAGTGGGAAATAGGTATAACCTGAATTTTAGAGGACCCGTAGCAAAAAATGACTTTCACCAAAAATTGATTTCTAGAACTTGTTCGCGTTGGCTCCGCAATGCGGACTCGTCACGGACCAGTGTATTTTGTTGCCAGTTTTTCAGTTTTGGCCTAAGGCTTTGGTGTCTTGGGCCTAAGTCTTCCTTTGCGTAAAAATACTTATACATAGTCATTTTTCAATTCCATATCATACAAAACATTACCTAAAACCCTCTCTAATACTTAGACAAATATTTCACCCAAAATCTACCATTCCAATTTCATTCTGAATCTAATGATTTCATTCAAGCTTCAAGTTCTCAATCAATAAGACAAATATTTTACTCAAAATTCAAGTGCCAAATCTCATTTTGGATCTTAAGGAAATCATTCAAGCTTCAAGTTCTCAATCAAATCTTCATCAAGGAATTCTCCAAAGTTGACGTATGTGGGTTTTAGCAATTAGGTCCTTTAACCCATGGTGCCCAACCTTTCTTTTTACATAAATTGCATGTTTCTAAGTTGATTTACTTATGGGCCTTACTTAATATGAATTTCTTTATACACTATGTTGGGTTTCATAAAATTGTGACTGTTTAAGCATGTTTTGAGCAATGAATCTATGATCCATTATGTGGTTTGATGAGGGATTTTGATGTATTTTGCAAGATAGCATTACCAAGTGTTGGTGGGTTGATTTACTTCACATTTTATTGGATGATTTCAGTCTTGAATTGCATTGTTTTATACTACCACTACACACCTGCCAAGTGTTTGATAAAATGTCCAGTTTAGGGTTCTTGAGATATTGAAGGTCTAATGCATGGTATATGAGTTAAGTGACCTTATGATAATGAAAGTAATGTATATATGTATTGATTTCATAAATAGTACCTATAGTGTTGCAAGTTGACCATGCCTCATTCGGGGGTGGTAGGCCCGAACAACCATGTTGGGGGTTTCATACCTTAATTGCCTCGCTCAGAGGGTGGTAGCCTCTGCAACTATATTGGGGGGTTTGTACCTCAATCACCTCACTCGGGGGGTGGTAGGCCTGTGCAACCAAGCTGGGGGCTTTGTACCTCAATTGCCTCGCTCATAGGGTGGTAGGCCTATGCAACCATATGATGATGTATAAGAAAGTGGTCGCTGTCAGCAATTAACCCAACCAAAGGTTAGGGTCAAATCCACAGGGAATATGGGGCTTGACTACAAGAATTCACTATCTATTATTTCGAGTATCTATAACTAAAGTCCCTAAATGGGGGGGTTGTGATTTGAAAACAAAAGTAAAATGATCTATACTACTACCCGAGGAAACACTCAATTTTCGAGACAACATGGAAATTGTGTTTTGCATGGTTCGTCAACTTGATTATCCTAGACAACATACCTATAATTTGAACTTTGCATGCAAGATGGTAACTTAGGTTCTTTCAGCCCTCTTGTGAAGGTGAAGGTTGAATATCACTATGACACTTGGTCAGCAACCTTGGTGTGCTAACTTACCATTACCTATTGTCCCAGTCAACCTCCCCTTGGTCGGGTTTGGTTGATTAGATGAGAACACATCAATCGAATCCTATCATCTACTCCCCTTTTCCTATTCCTCACTACCTTGGTCAAGATTGTGAGAGTAAGCAGGGTTTGGTGTTGGCCACTATCAAATAATAATCATAATGAAGTGAAATAAACAATACATGCAAGACCCCAATCATAGAAATACATGAAATCTAGGTCATCTCAAGTTAACTACCCATGGTTCCGACAACACCGAGTTGTAGGTGTTTAGCTACTCATGGCTAAGGCAAAACAAAGAAATATGCAAACACAATACATAGTTGAGAATTTTACCCAAAGCAATGAAGAGTGATATACCACAAGTTGCAAACCACAAGCTTGATAGATTGAGAATGAATACAATGTTTGATTTTTTTTATGGGGAACAGACCTATGCCAAAGGGTCCCCACCCCTTTGGGCAGTCAGGGTTGAGCCACACAACCCCAAGCCTTATTATAAATAATCAAAGAAAGGAATTACAAGGAGAGAGGCATAAACCATAACCTCCATCCTGTGGTTGGTCATAAATCCACTAACCTACTAAGGTCGGTCCATTTATCCCCATATCTAGAAGGAGCAAACTTAGAAAATTCACTAAGGAGAGGACTCCTCTCAATACAAAACATCTAAGAAAGCTAAAAACAAGGGAGCCTCTCCCCTTACATAGTAAAGAAAAAGTCAAGCCAAAATAAAATCCTAAGAACAAAAAATTAGTACTTAGAATCAACATGAGCAGCAAAAGAACCAATAGAGGACCTAGCAAGCACAAAACATATCCCAAACTAAGGGGGATGCTTGATTTTCTTGAGCTTCCTTCTTCTGAAACTTGGCATGTCCATATTATCAAGGACATAGGAAGACTTAGCATCCTGTGGTATATCCTTAAGATCAAAATACACCTGGGGAGAAGTAAATGAGTGACTGATTTTGGCCATCTTATCAGCCACACAATTTGCTTCTCTATAAGTGTGTTTGCATTTAAAACTATGGAATTGAGAAATATAATTTTGCAACCGGCCATGACAATTAGATATATTCTAGGGGGATGTGATTGATGAGTAATCCACTTGAACAACAACTTAGAATCCACTTCCAAAATAACTTTGTTAAATCCTAAATGTCAGCACCAGGCAATTCCAAATAATGCAGACTCCATCTCAGCTTGGTTATTTGATCCTACCCCCAAAAGGGACAAAATAAGCAAACAACATGTTCCCAACACTATTTCTTATGATACCACCACCACCAATAAGCCTTGGATTTCCTAAAGAACTGCAATTAGAATTCAGTTTCACCCAAAGATCAGGTGGTTTACACCATTGTACTAGAATAATTTTGATCTCATGAACACAATTCTCAGCTTGTATCACCATCCTTTTCAACTCATAAGACCACTGAATGTGAGGGAAAACTGTTCTAAGCAAGAAGTTAGTGTCCTTGAAAATGAGATACTTCACTCTACCCAAACTGGATTGATTAGCAGCATACTTGCTCCCACATATGTTCTTCCATAAATTCTAGCATACAAATATAAGAACAACATGTAATAGGATCCCTTAAGCAATATTATTATATTTGGTTTCCCACCACCTCATAATAAAATGATGCAAAGGTAGAACAGACCACTCAACCCCACAAATGCTAGAAAAATACTTCCACACATTGGTTGCAAAGTGACCCTCCACAAAAATATGTTGAATAATGTCCATTCCTGGTCTGTAATAGCAGTAGCATTCATGTGGATCCTGACCAAAACTCATCAGTTTCTCATTAGTAGGAAGTTTCTTTCTGAGTACTTTGCACAACAAAATGGAGCACTTGAAAGGAGTATGTTTATGCCAAGTTTTTCTGTTGAGAATTGTTTAAGGTCTTTGATTTCTGATGATGTTCCAAGCTGAAGATATGGAGAAGTGTCCATCAGTATTAAGCTTCCATACAGGTGAATGTGGTACCCCTTGCTAGAGTTGAACTTGAGTAGCAAGAATATCAGGAACATACTGAGGAGGTACCAAATTTGTGATAAGTTGACATTCCATTCTCCATTATGCATGAACTATGAGACAGTAGAATTATTGAACCTATTACTCACATCACTGAAGTAAGCTAAAGGCCCCACCCCCAGCTAGTCATCCCACCAAAAAGAGCAAGTGCCAGAGTTCAGTTTCCATTGGATATGAGGTTCCACAATCTATTTATTGTGCATCATGTGTCTCCAAACAATTGACTCTCTAGTGTCCCATTTTTTAGATATAGGATTTGATCTTTGACAATATTTTTCCCTAAGAAAAGATCCCCATAGAGTATTTTTGGACCTGAAAATCCACCAATATTTGAACTGAAATACCTTGCAAATATCAACCACCCTTCTAACTCCAATACAACCCTCTTCTTAGGGAAAGCTTAGGTTCTTCCAAGAAGACCAATGGTACTTCTTTTTCTCTTCATACCACCCCCAAAAGAAGTCAACAAATAAGCTTTGAATCATGTTGATGGTAGTAGATGGAGGAGAAATTATCGACAACAAATGAATAGGGAGGGATTGCAATACATGATTGATTAGTGTTGCTCTCCCCTCGTAACTCAGTATCTTATATTGCCACCCTGAGATTTTGGATAACACCTTTGACATCATGTCAGAGAAATAAATAATCCTTTGCCTTTCTATATAGATGGGGCAGACTAGATAGGTAGAAAGATCATGTTTCTGAACAAAACCAGTAATGTCTTTCATTCTTGTTGCTGTGGTTCTGAGAGCATTAGGAGAGATAATGAAATAACTCTTGATCTTGTTGACAAGTTGATCAAACACCCCTTTATAAGAAGTAAAAACTTTCATGATCAATTTAAGAGACTTACTTCTCCTAGAAGTGAAAATTATAATATCATCAACAAAACTCAAGTGATTGACATATGGACCCTTTTTCTCCATAAAGAAACCGTGGAAGTTAGGATTCTAATATAAATAATTATGTAATCTAGAGAGTACCTCAGCAACAATGATAAAAAAAAAAGGTTGGAGAGAGTGGATCACCATGTTTGAGACCTCTAGTAGAATGAAAAAATCCATTTCTGGTACCGTTAAAAATAATATAATACCAGTTATTGGACATAATCCTCTATGCCATATCAATGAATTTTTCATCAAACCCCATCCTCCTCATAACTATACAAATAAAACCCAAGAAACCCTGTCATATGCTTTGGCCATGTCAAGCTTAATGACCATATTACTGCCTATGACACCTTTCTTGATTTGGTGAATGATCTCTTATGAAAGCATAATATTCTCGAGATGCTTCTCCCATTAACAAATCTAGATTAATTTAAAGAAATTAAATCTGGAAAAATAGGGGCTAATCTGAGGAATAAGAGCTTTGAGATGAGTTTATTAACAAAGTTACTCAAACCTATGGGTATAACTTCAGACAACTTGCTAGGACAACTGATCTTGGGAAGTAAAACCAAACAAGCATGAGTAAAATATTTGGGCAACATTTGACCACAATAGAAAGCCTGAGCCACAGCCAATAAATCATTATTAATAACACTCCAGTAGGCTTGGAAGAACCTACCATTAATTCCATGAGGACCTGCGGCTAAATATGGACGTAGAGAGAACACAATGTACTTCAGTTCCTCTATATCAGGCATTCTAGTCAGAATTTTATTTTGTTTCTGAGTGACTATCCTAGGAATGCAGTTTTGAGTTTCTTCATTAATATATCTATCCTCACCAGTGAAAATTTGCTAGAAATTCTTGCAAGCAGGCTCAACAATCTTAGAGTCCCCCTGGATCCATTCCCCCTCTTCATTTTAAACTTGATGAATGAAACGTTTTCTTCTTCTACCTCTCAAAAGAGCATGAAAACAATTTAGTGTTGGCATCACTTTCTTAGAACCAATGAAGTTGAGATTTCTGCTTAAGAATAGACTCTTCCATCTTCAGGTACATTATATATTCAACATTGAGTTTTTGGAGATTGGTTCTATTTTGATCATTGTTGTTAATGATCAACTCTTCCTCAGCAATTCTGATTCCCCTTCCTGATTTTTTAACCTTGCATCAATATCCCCAAACTGACTTCTAGACCATCTACTCAAAGTATTAAAAAGTCATAAAAGTTTCTGATGGAACACCCACATCATATTACTAGCCACTGGTTGATCCCAACACCTCTAAATGATATCCATAAAATCTGGTTAGTTAGTCCGGCAGTTGAGAAAATTAAAGTATTTCACCACATTGTCTTCTATAGTAGTCATCTCTCAGAGGAGTGGAGTATGATTTGAACAAACAGAGTTTAAGTGAGTCATGGTAGTGAGAGGCATAATCTCAAATCACTTGTTATTCACCATAGCCCTATCAAGTCTTTTTTAGATTCTAAACAAAGGGCCTCTATTATTGCACCAAGTGAATTTTTGGCCAGTAAAACCAAATCTAGAAGCCCACAGCCTTCAATTACACCCAAGTATTCAATACTTTTCCGCACATTATAAGGAATGCCCCCCCTCCTCTTTAGTAGTTGTAATCACATTAAAGTCACCCACAGTACACCATGGATGGTCACTATAATATATGGAATTCTATAGTAACACATCCCATAGAGGTTATCTTAGAGTGTCTTTACACTTGGCATAGACAAAAGTAGTGAAAATTTTGTATGGAAGCTGAGGATGTTGAATCTCACAAGTAATTTGTTGTTCATCCTAGCTCAGCACCTTACAGTTTACCTCATGGTTCAAAAACATCCAAATTTTCCCATTATAATTAATCACTACTTAATTCATAGTCAACTGAATTCTAAAATTTTCCCATTACAATTTTGAAATATTGGGAAAAGGCTCCAAACTAACTATCATAGATAGATCATGGATGTTCTTAAGAGATTGAATGCTTTCCATGATCTATCTATGATAGTTAGAATGATTGTAATAATGATTGTAATAACTTATGATCATGGATGACCTGGAAGTTATTCCAAATGATTGTATTAATCATTAGAATGATCTGGAAGTTATGGACCTTGTTTTTGGTCTGCTAACCTTCGCAGGATGTTTCTTGGTAATCTTCTTTGGTTAATCTGTGGGTTGATGGATCCCTCTAGGTGGTAAACCTTGTTCTTATGACACTTGCTGAATTTCTTGATAAAAATCATCATCATGAGTAGGACTGAAAGTTCCAATCAATTGTTCACTTATAACATCATCTTCTTCATCTTCATTAATAGGTAGATATCTTGATCCACTTCATACTCAGAATTGATAATTGCATATTCATCAACAGCAATATCTATACTACTAGGAAGAACAGGATCAGTATCGAGAGTACATATATTTGCTATGTCATCTAGAGGTTCCTCACAAGGAGAATAGTTGAACTGGACCCCTAGAGGAGTAAGTGTCATGGGCTCATCTATCAATATAAACTTCTTGCAACTAACTTCATTCTGAATATTCCCTGTATCACCAAAAATTAGTTCAATAGGATCAGACATATCCCCTAATCCATATGATTCTGCAAGCTTTTTCTTGAGTCTATCCCTTCTCTTCTTACTGGGCTTATCCTTCCTCTTTGTACCAATTGAACTAGCAATATTTGCTAATTCTTTAGCCATACCACCCTTTAAAACCTAAAGACCAGAACTAGTATTCTAAACTGGACTATGAGCTTTGTTCTGATTAGGTTGCCCTCTAATAGTAGTAGCAGGGGTGTGGGAGTTAAGACTTTGGTTATCCCCCCTTCCCATAGGATCCCCATCCTATATATTAGTGGGTTTCACCTGCCTTACCATCCTTCCCCCATCAACTATAACTGCAGCATCAGGCAAAATAAAAGGGGGGTTCTAGTAAGGGGTAGCACCAACATCACTTTGCACAAAATTATTAGAGGGGGGTGAGGGTTGATCCAAGACAACTGCATCTGCATCCAAGTTAATACCTGTTCTTAGAGGATTAGCTTACTGAATGTTATTATCTGCTTTGTCATGCTGATTAGCACTTTGTTACCCTTGCTCTCATCTTGTTTTGCTGGATTTCCTTCTTTGAACTTGCCACTGCTTATCTCTAGGAGTAACATTCCCTGCATCCTTGTCGATGTCCTCTGAGAGTTATGTTGTTGTGTCTTCTATTGCTGAGCATTCTTAGTCTGCTCTCCTTTATCATCTATAGAACCAGTAGCTTCTTCTTCTTCTTTTCTTCTCAGAGTTTCTTCATCTATTCTTTTGATCATACACTTGCCAATTGAATGACCTTGATGCTTGCAGTGTAAGCAATATTCAAGAAGATCCTCATACTAAATCAATTGCCATTTTCCCATAGACAAGTGATTTTCATCATATCCCATCCACACATATTGAGTTCTTTCTTTGGTAATGTCCATTTGGAGTTCCCCTGGTCTTCTAGATAGAGGCTGAGTCCAAGTAAAGAGCTTTGCCTATTGGAGATAGTAAAGCAGAGAAAACTTTCATGTTGTAACAATGCCAAGGCAACTTTGGAAGTGTCACCCATATAGGAACAATGGAAGTTTCTTCTTCAGGCTTGAAAGTAAGGGTCCAAAGTTGAAGTCTCATAAGTTGTCCATCTGTGTACATCCTTTGTTTAGTCCACATAGTAATATGGTCAGCTTCATTATCCAAATAAATATAAATGTGTCTAGAATTAAAATGAGCAATCTTGATACCACCTATCAACTGAGTTTAGGAAATGAAGCTTTTTCTAATCACTTCATTCTAGGTATAGTGTTTGAAAATTAGCCTATCAAAGTGAATCTATATCTGTCAGCAATCTTTTCCATAATTTAATCCTTCTTAAAAATAACTGGAGGATGACCCTGTTTAGTAGTTATTTTTGGAGGACAAATGGCAATGGGAACCTCAGTTTTGGCTTAATAGCAAATGATTGAATCACAGTGGGGGGTTAATGGTTCACTTGGCTGCTGGGAATTTTTATCATTGGCAATTATCTAAACCCCTTTGTCTCTGATGGAAAATCTGGTACTGGGATGATTTGCTTTAGCTTTTTGGGGATGAACAACATCAAAGTTTGAAGAAACTTTAAGGGAAGTAGGTTGGTGTAATGTGTTTTTTAAGTTCATCTGATTGGAAACATTATCATTTGGCCTTACCTCCTTCAATTGATTGTTTCCATTACTCAAATTAGACCCAACCTTGGAGGGGGCCTTTTCAGCATTCACAACAGGACCTCCCTTACACAAATGATTGAGGGAAATACTATGATCGTTAGCATTAGAGTCAGGAACCTTACTAGAAGTTGAAGACAATTCCTTTGGATCCTGCAATCCTTCCATACGGAAGTTGTCCTTACTTGGTTCATTTTCCTAAACTGAAGTAGACTGATGCATAATTTCCCCTTCCACAATCTTGCCATCAATCCTATTGTCAACTAATTGTTGATTAAGTTAGTCATACATCATTCCTTGACCTTCTTTCTCAGAAATTTTTGACTTGAGGCTGATCAAATTGGCATCCTTCATCAAATGGCCCTGTGAACTATGTTGTCCCTGGAAAACCCTAGAATCCAAATTCAAGGAATTTGATACATTCAAAATTAGGACTTTTGATACTACTGGATTCTTTATGTCCTCATTAGCATTTTGGTGTATGGTATAACCCATGAAATTTACTGGAGCTCCGTCATAATTATCAAAAATAGCCCTGCCAACAGGTCAACCGGTGGAATTACCTCCAAGAATCCTAGTCGAAGTAGCACAGCCTGGGATTCATCACTACTATTGCTTTTTCCATGAAACTCAATGGTGGTGGGTCAATTTTGCAGGCTCACTTGAGGTGATTCTTGTCAAATTCGCCCGGCCAGATCTTGAAATGAGATAGTAGAATGGTTTGAAAAATTGACAAGGGGTATATTATGAGGTGGAGAAGCACTGGAACAACATGAATTATCCTATAATTAACTAGGGAAATAATTTCATGAGCCCGACTTAGTTCTTCCTCAGAAACTGCAATAATGTCGCCAAACTAGAATGCAATTTTTCATAACTATGGGATGGATCCTCACGCGTGCTATGTATGGGTTGATGCACCATGTCAGAGCGCTCCTAATGAGCCATGTCCGATGACCAGCCATCCTTCGCCGGTGGCACATGTGCCATTCCGGTGGAACTGGCAGTGTATGAAAAAAGTAGAGTGCAAAATCTAGAGAGAGAGCATAGAGAGAGAAAATATTTGGAAAAATCAATGTTTGATTTGCAGTACCCAAAAGTGGTTTTCCAAGAGACAATTAAAAGATATCCTAAAACCCTAAAATATTCTCGAGAGAATATCCAAAGGCACTATTTAATATTTTCTAAGTTTGGAATCTGAT
>DF357295.1:127474-159218 GCA_000787875.1 Solanum virginianum | reverse complement strand
TCTTAGCTTTATCGGAAGGGTTAGAAGGCTTTTTAGTTTATTATGATGCCTCAAAAATTGGTTTGGGGTGTGTTTTGATGTAAAATGGCAAGGTGATAGAATATGCCTCTAGGAAACTTAAGGTGCATGAGTGAAAATATCCCACCCATGATCTTGAATTGGCAGCCATGGTGTTTTCTTTGAAAATTTGGCATCACTGCTTGTGTGGGGTTCATATTGATGTGTTTACAGACCATAAGAGTCTCCAATATGTGTTCACACAAAAAGATCTCAACTTGAGACAAAGAAAGTGGTTAGAACTCCTAAAGAATTATGATATGAGTGTGCACTATCACCCGACAAAGCTAATGTTGAGGCTGATGCTCTAAGTAGAGTGTCCATGGGTAGTCTAGCTCATATTGATGTTGGTGGAAAGGAGGTGGCTAGAGAAGTTAACCAGTTGGCTAGGTTGGGGGTAAATTGAAGGAAGTTGAAAATGGTGGGGTAGTAGTGGTTGATGGTTCCAAATCTCTTTTGATTGAAGAAGTCAAGACAAAGAGAGACCTTGACCCCGCCTTGCTAGAGTTGAAGGGCTTGGTGAAGGATGGTAAAGTGGAGGTTTTCTCCCAAAGGGGAGATGGTGCCCTTAAGGACTAAGGTAGGTTATATGTGCCTAATATTGATGACTTGAGGGAGTTGATTTTGAAGGAGGCCTATAATTCATCTTATTCTATTCACTTTGGTTCAACAAAGATATATAGAGACTTGAGAGAGGTGTACTGGTGGGGTGGTATCAAGAGAGATATTGCCAAGTTCGTATCTGGTTGTCAAAATTGCCAACAAGTAAAACCCAAACATCAAAGGCCGGGTAGCTCAGCCCAAGATATAGAAATTCCTACTTGGAAGTGGGAAGAGATCAAAATGGATTTTATGGGGTGGTTGCCTAAGATTAGGAAACACTTAGATTCTTTTTGTGTTATTGTGGATAGAATGACGAAGTCGGCTCACTTTCTACCGGTCAAAAGGACTTATGGTGCTGAAGATTATACCAAGTTATATATTTATGAGTTAGTTAGATTGCATCATGTACCCTTGACAATCATTTCGGATCGTGATGCTGAGTTCACTTCTCATTTTTTTGAAGTCCTTCCAATGAGGTCTTGGTACCAGGGTCAAGCTTAGCATGACTTGTCATCATCAAATGGATGGTCAAGCCGAAAGGACTATCTAAACTCTTGAGGATACGCTTAGAGCTTGTGTTTTATAGTTTGAGGGTAGTTGGGATAAATATCTTTCACTTATTGAGTTTGCTTACAACAATAGCTACCACTCTAGTATTGGCATGGCTCCCTTTTAAGCTTTATATGGTAGGTGTTGTAGATCCCCTGTTGGGTGGTTTAATGTGGGGGAAATGACTTTGCTAGGCCCGAATTTGGTTATGGAGGCCTTGGAAAAGGTGAGGTTAATAAGGGAGAGGTTGAAAATGGCCCAAAGTAGATAAAATCCAACTCCAATATGAGCAGAAGAGATCTTTTGTTTAAGGTTGGTGATTTGGTTTACTCGAAGGTCTCAACCATAAAGTATATGGTCTATTTTTGGTAAGAAAAGGAAATTGATCCCAATGTTAGTGGGTCCTTATAGAATTTTGAGGAGAGTTGGTAAGGTTGAATATGAATTGGAGTTGCCTATGGAGATGAATATAGTTCATCTGGTCTTCCATGTGTCTGTGTTGAGGAAGTGTGTGGGTGACCCAAGTGCTAAATGCCCTTAGAGGTTGTGGATGTTGTAGAGGATAATTTGACCTATGATGAGGTCCCAGTGGAAATATTAGATAGGCAAGTGAAGAGGTTGAGAAACAAAGATGTAGCATCCATCAAGGTCCTTTGGAGGAATCAACAAGCTGAAGCTGCCATATGGGAAGCCAATACGGACATGAAAAAAAGCAATACCCATATCTCTTCCACTCTACTCAATCCGAAGGTAATAACTTAAGTCATATCTATGATATCAAGTCTTAAGTTTCAGCCCTCATCTCATTTTGCATGTGTCATGTTTATGGTGATTTTTGACATTCATGTTGAGACTTTTTGAAAATGATGTTTAAGTGCAATTGTTGCATTCATGTCGGGCTGACATCTTCATAATTACTTCTCTTACACAGTTTCTTGACATTCAGGGATGAATGCTCCCAAGGGGGGATATTGAAACACCCCTTATGTGCTTTGGTATGCCCCATAATCATAATTTCTATATATTTTAAAATTCGTGGGTGATTTCAAAAATCCAACTTCATATTCTTAATTAGAGGAAAAATTGAGTGGAAAAGGGGCATAACTCGGATTTTAGAAGACCCGTGCTAAAAAATAATTTTTGCTAATTGTCGATTTTCAGTGTCTATCCATACCCAAGCAGTGACGCAGTTAGGGCACGGACTTGTGTAGATTCAAATTTATGTCTGGTCCACATAGCTCCTGGTGCGTGGACCAGTGTAAAATTTTCCTTAGTTTTCTTATTTCGTCAAAGGGCATTGTGGTAATAGCCCCATGCTTATTAAAACATGAAATTTTCCATACTTAGCCATTTTTCAACTCTATAACTTACAAAACCCTCTTTAAAACCTATCCAAGACTCTATCAAATCTCTCATTCAAATTCAAGGATTTCAAGCTCAATTTTAGAACTCAAGAATGCATCTAAAGCTTCAAGTTCATTTCAAGAAATTCAAGGCTTAAGGTATGTGGGTCTTCATCCACGAGTCCTTTCACCCATGGAGCCCAACCTTCTCTTTAAATGATTGTCAAGACACAAGCCTAGGGCCTAGACGTGACCGGCAAATGGGGAACCCGAAGGGACCCTAAACAAGCCTTATAGCATATATCATCACACATCCTTGGTTGCGAAAGCAACATAAATCGACATAAGAAACATAAACAAGGGAATTGTGACTAAGGGAGAGAGACTTATTTTTAAATAGCTTGAATATCATAAGTGAGTCAAAGCTCAAGCATAATACATATCTTGTCCAACAACACCTCTAACATAGAACTTAGCGAGGGCTAAGACAAGCAACTAGGCTCACTCTCATATTCAAAGCATATCAAAAGGAAAGATAGTCTTTAATACATAGTATAGGAAGAAAAACCAAAGTCCCTGGAATGGAAGACTCACCAACTAGCTTGAATGGATACCACTAGCCAAGTGGAGGAGGATGATGACCAAATGGATCTCCGGTTCCTACATGGTAACATCATGTAGGCATAGAGTATGGGTTAGTATGTTTGAATGTACTAAGTATGTAGGATGCAATGATCACTAGAGACTACCACAAACATACCAAGGTAGGGTTTTAAGACCCTATTTGCAATGCAACAGAAGTTGAGCAATGTAATCGAAATGCATAAACATAGACAATGGACAGCATAATAAAAATATGGCATGTATGAATGGTGCTTGAAAAAAAATCATGCTTATATAGAACATAGTGTGTAAGTAGAAAGAGACCATCCTTTGGCTAATGGGCTTACTACCTCCAATCCTAGGTGATTGAGGTATCAACCCCTCAATTTGGTTATTAATATACACCATCCATCTCTAAGGCGATTGAGGTACCAATCCCATAATCTGGTTAATTAGGTATCAACCCCTCAATTTGATTAATAAGGTATCAATCCCTCAATTTGATTAATGAGGTATTAACCACTCAATTTTGTTAATAAGTATCAACCCCTTAATTTGGTTAGTGAACATCATCCCTTTTATCATAGTGGTCAACGCGTGGTACCCCCTCATCAAGGCATGGTCATCTTAGAATAATATAGATAATTATCATAGATAAAGCTCCTATAAACATTCATTTCACCATCATGAAGTCATTAAACTCATAAGACATGCATTGGACCTTCAATTCCTCAAGAAACCATATCCGGACATTTTATCAAACACTTGGCTGGTGCGTAATGGGGGTACAAGACCATGCAACTTGTAAATGAAATCATGCAAGAAAATCCATTGACAAACCATCAATCAACACCTTGCAACACCCTCAAGAAATATATATCAAAATCCCTCAACAATAGAACCACCAATGGAATAAACACCAACAATTCCACACAACAACTCAGGACACATAAGGAACCCATTAGCAACCATAAGAGCAATGGAAGAAATAGTTACTATAGATCCAAGATTTATAGCTCAAAACATAGCAAAACAGTCACAACATTACATGGCTTTAACATAGTTCATAGACAAGTTCTTACTAGTGAACCCAATTGTAAAATAACTTTAAATCATACAAATTGAGTAATTAAAGGTCCCAATAGCTAAAACCTACATACCTTAGCTTTAGAGATAATCTTGGTGAAGATTGGAGATGGAGACTTGAAGCTTGAAGGAGAACCTTGAAATCCGGATGAGGGTTTGAGAGTTGAATCTTGAGAGAAAATGTAAGACTAAGGGTTTTGAGTGAGTATTGGGAAATGGCCTGGGTGATATAAGGGTTAAATAATTATAAGTATCGGTGTTTTCATGCCTGGAGGAACTTAGGCCCAAGACCAAAAAATAAAACTGGACCATTTTTATACTGGGGCGCGTCGCGTGGAGGGCGCATCTGGACTCTATTTTGGGCTCACTTTGAAAACTCAAATTTTGCTACGGTTGCTTTAAAATTGAGGGTAGACCCTTCAACCCTTAAATTTGACCCCCTGATATGAATTCAGATTTTCAAAATAATTCACGAATTTTGAGATATATCAAAATTAAGATTCCAGGCATTTTCGAGGCACATTTTCAGGCACTTTTTGGGGTCGTTTCAATATCTCTCCCTTGGGAACATTCCTCCCCGAATGTGAAAGAAACATACAAGAGAAAACTAGTCGTAAGGAGATCAGCCCCAACAAGAATGCAATAATATACTTTAAAACACCATTTTTCAAAATTTCAACTTAAGTGTCAAAATCATCATGAACTTGTCAACATAAACATGAGTGCATGCAATGACATAGGGCAAATTTGAACTCCTCCCAAAGCACCAGTGTCAAAATCATCATGAACTTGTCAACATAAACATGAGTGCATGCAATGACATAGGGGCTGAAATACAAGGCTTGGAATCACAGAATTGGACTTGACATGTTATCATAATCTTGAATAGAATGAAAGAGATATAGATATTGCTCATCCATGCTCGCACCGGCTCCTGGAGAGACACATACGAATAGACAACTCCACCAAAAGGGCGTTGACGAACACCACATTATCATTAGTCAAATTCCTCACTCATCCATCCATACCTCCATTGGGACCTTCTCCTGAGTCAACTTATCCTTCACATCACAAACCATCTCAAAGGGTTCTATAGCACTAGAGCCGCCAAAATATCTCCTCAACCTAGATATATGAAGAACTAAACACACCATAATCATATCCCTAAGCAAATCCCATCCATATGCAGCCTTACCAACTTTCTCTATACCCTAGAAGGACTCACAACCATAACTCATTTATCAATCTTAACCACACTGATTCTACTTATTGCCATGAACCACCATCTCCCCTTTGGGAGCTAACCTCCACTCTACCATCTTTCCACCCAAAACTTCCATCTCCAATTAAGCAGAATCAAGGCTTTGCTTAAACTAGACCTCCTCAACCAAAGAAGATTGGAACCACCGAGAACACTATACTACCATTCTCAACATCCCTCAACCTAACTTCCAATCTAACCAATCGATGGACCCCACTAGTCTGCTCCTTTCCACCATTTTCCACACATACTCATAACATAATCCTTAAGGAATTATAACCACCTTCTAGCTATCCACAATGTATACTTATCATATTTAGCAAACAACCTCTCATCCCTCAAGATTTGCAGCGCTACCCCCAAATGATTCACAAGCTCTAAGCAAATCAATACCTCATCACTAGAGACTACCACAAACATACCAAGGTAGGGTTTTAAGACCCTATTATAGAGACCCATAAACATAGCCAATGCATAAATTAACAAATAACTCCACCAATACTAATAATGCTCACTTGGGGACAAAGCTCCAACCAAAGATCAATCTCAGAGAAATGACTATCCCATTTTAGTTGACCAAATAGATCAACCATCCATAACCATCATATAACAACCTTATGGGTTCTACACTCATTTGAAACATGTTATGCAAGTAGTCCAAACTACCCTAAGACCTCCAACACACCAAGCTAAGTTCAACCAGGATCACAAGATAAGACTTTTATGCAACAAGAACATGGGCCAACCCTTGGAGATCGATTGAACGTTAAGACAAGAATAGATCTATCTCTTTTGCTACTACTTGGCAACCTCCCACTCAAAGATGATTTCATTAGGGAATTGGAATCTAACCCTACAGGCCCTACAAATAATGAAGACATATCATACACTCCACTAATCCACCTCAAGTATGACATCATAAACCACCACATATAATTCAACCAAAGCACAAGACAAGACCTAAAGAAATAAGATCATGAAACAAGCCTCAAAAGCCTTACCCATCAACAATAGAACCACCAATGGAATAAACAGCAATAATTCCACATAATATCTGGGGACACATAAGGAATCCCATTAGCAACCATAAGAGCAATGGAAGAAATAGTGACACATTGGACCCATCAATGCATACATATCCAAGTCAAAGGAAACTTCAACTTATCGGTGGCATCATTGGGTGCCTTATTTTCCCTTTGTCTTTTTTGTAGAGTATAGAACTGATTGTGCCTTGGGGCACTACTTTGAGGATGAACATCTTCACCCTTACCTTGATTACTAGGACAATCCTTCCTCTTGTGTCCCTCTTCACCACAATGGAAACAAGCATTGGTGCCTTTCAAGCATGGGTCTCTATGAACCTTACCATATGTTAGATATATAGCATTATCATTATCCTTGGGACTTTGGAACTTTCTTTCAAAATGGGCTCTTTTGGCCTCTTTACCCTTCTTCTTTCTCGTCTTTTCTTCCTCTAGTTGTTCGGCATAAGTCATTAATCGAGATAAGTCCATGTCACTAATTAGCAAGGTGGACCTATATTTTTCACTTACTAAGTTGGAGACTCCCATAATAAACTTATTTATCCTAGATCTAGTGTCGGCCACCAAGTGAGGAGCATACTTTGCAAGTTGATTGAACTTGAGGGCATACTTCCTCACACTCATAGTACCTTGTTTTATGTTCATGAACTCTACCAACTTAGCTTTCCTAAGCTCAAGAGGGAAGAACCGATTAAGGAAAGCCAATTTGAACTCCTCCCCAAGTACCACTTTACCATTTCCTTTCTCCCCCTTCCATTGATCATACCATATTTGGGCTACCCCTTTGAGTTGGTATGCCGTCAACTCCGCCTTTTCATTCGGCCCAACATCCATGATATTCAAAATCTTATAGACTTCATCAATGAACTCTTGTGGATCTTCATCTACCTTTGACCCATAGAATAGCGGAGGATTCATCCTTATGTAGTCTCTTACCGTAGCTCCTAGGGTAGTAGCATGAGGGGCTTGGGCCCTTTGGTTGGCTTGGTTGGCCATAACTTGGGCAAGCATAGTGAGAGCATCCTGGAGCTCAGTATTTTTAGGTTGCTCCTCGGGAGTTTGGGCCGTTCTTCCTTGAGTGTTAGGCATGATCTAGCATAGCAAAGAACAATTGTTAGGGGGAAAACTTATCCTAACTCTATAGCATGACTTAGGACATGAAGAAGGGAAACTTTTTCTAAAATGTCTCATAGCCTCCTATTCATAGTTGTGGTGCACTTCACAACTATAAATAGGACTCTAATCGATAAGGTGTGTTGAACTCCGAGAATCTATCAACCTAGTGCTCTGATACCATCTTTGTCATGGCCCAAGCCTAGGGCCTAGATGTAACTAGCAAATGGGGAACCCAAAGGGACCGCAAACAAGCCTCATAGCATATCATCACACATCTTTGGTCGCAGAAGCAAGATAAATCAACATAAGAAACATAAATAAGGGAAATTGGGACTAAGTGAGAGAGACTTATTTTTAAATAGCTTGAATATCATAAGTGAGTTATAGCTCAAGCATAATACATATCTTTTTCAACAACACCTCTAACATAGAACTTGGAGGTGACCAAGAGAAGCAACCGGGCTCACCCTCATAGTCAAAGCATATAAAAAGGAAAGATAGTCTTTAATACATAGCATATGAATGAAAACCAAAGTCCCCAAAATAGAGGACTCACCAATTAGCTTGAATGGATACCACTAGCCACGTGGAGGAGGATAACGGCCAAATGGAGCTTCGGTTACTACATGGTAACATCATATAGGCATAAAGTATGCATTAGTATGTTTGAATATACTAAGTATGTAGGACGCAATGCAACGGAAGATGAGCAATGTAATTAAAATGCATAAACATAGGCAATGGATAGCAAATAATATGGCATATATAAATGGTGCTTGAAGTAAAATCATGCTTATATAAAATATAGTGTATAAGTAGAAAGAGACCATCCTTTGGCTAATAGGCTTACTATCTCCCATCCTAGGTGATTGAGGTATCAACCTCTTAATTTGGTTATTAACATACACCACCCACCTCTAAGGCGATTGAGGTATCAACCCCACAATTTGGTTAATGAGGTATCAACCCCTCAATTTGGTTAATGAGGTGTCAACCCCTCAAGTTAGTTAATCAGGTATCAACCACTCAATTTTGTTAATGAGGTATCAACCCCTCAATTTGGTAATTAAGGTATCAACCCCTCAATTTAGTTAATGAACATCATCCCTTTTATCATCGTGGTCAAGGCGTGGTACCCCCTATTCAAGGCATGGCCATCTTAGAATAATATAGATAATTCTGATAAATATAGCTCCGATAAACATTCATTTCATCATCATGAAGTCATTCAACTCATAAGACATGATTGGACCTTCAATTCCTCAAGAAATCATATCCGGATATTTTATCAACGACTTGGCGGGTATGTAACGGGGGTACAAGATCATGCAAATTATAGATAAAATCATGAAAGAAAATCCATTATGAAATGATATATTAACACCTTGAAACATCCTCAAGCAATATACATCAAAATCCCTTATCAAATCTTCCAATATATCCAATATTTATAGCTCAAAACATAGTAAAATAGTCATAACTTTACATGGCTTTAACATAGATCATAGACATGTTCTTACTAGTGAAACCAAACCAATTGTATAATCAACTTTACATCATGAAAATTGAGTAAAAAGAAGATTAGGATCCCATGGGTGGAAGGTCCCAATGGCTAAAACCTACATACCTAGCTTTGGAGATGAGCTTGGTAAAGATTAGAGATGGATACTTCAAGCTTGAAGGAGAACCTTAAAATTTGAATGAGGGTTTGAGACTTGAATCTTGAGCAAAATGTAAGTCTAAGGATTTTGAGTGAGTATTGAGAAATGTCTTGGGTAATGTGAGGGTGAAATAATGCTAAGTATAGGTGTTTTCATGAATGGGTGAACTTAGGCCCAAGACTTAAAAGTCTTGGACCAAAAAATAAAACTAGACCATTTTTGTAAAGGGGTGCGTCACATAAGGGGTGCGTCGCATGGAGGGTGCGTCGCATGGAGGGCGTGCCTGGACACTATTTTAGGCTCACTTTTCAAATTTGGATTTTGCTATGGTTGCTCTAAAATTGGGGTTAAACCCTTTCCACCCTAAATTTGACCTTCCTGAACAAGAATATGAAGTCAGATTTCTAATATAACGCACGAATTTTGAGATATATGAAAATTATGATTCTGAGCATTTCTGAGGCATATTTACGGGCACATTTTGGGGTACTTTAAAAAATGCATGATTTCAAGCTATATTTCCTATGGGTATCTCTTATTGTGAATATAAATTATGTTGGAGTTTATCAAGTATTGATTGATTGTGCATGAATATCTATTTGAAGCTTATTTCATGAATTGATTTTTGTCTATAGAGACTATGCATGATTTAAGCTATGAAACTATAAACTAGTATGAGTTTTTGGGATGGATTTCAAGGTACCCTAAATTGGGGTTTTACTACAATATTAGTGTGTTGATTTGCATTGAGTTCCTCTTTTTGTTTTACTCTTGAGTTGCATGATTTTGAACAAATCTCATTAAGCCACCATGTGTTTGATAAAATTACATGACAAGAATTTTCAAGTTGTTAATGATCTATTATATGATTTACAAGTCAAGTGATTTCATGATGATTAAGGGCTTTCAAGCACGTATTGAATTCATGAAAGTATCTATGATTTTACAAGTATCAAGTTGAGCCATATTTCAAGATTTTTATCTCTTGTGAGCCATTCATTTAAAGCAAGAGATAATGTATGATTATTACATCGATCTAGTTCATGTTATAATGTTTGGTTTACCTTGGCAAGTAAACTACACTTCATCGGGGGATGTCGTGCCCGGTAAGCTGTACTGAGGCCATGTCATGCCTTGGAGTCTAAGTTGTAGCTGCTTAGTCTATATTGGTTAAGGTCTCTTCCCATATATATATGATATATTTGCAAGTTGAATGTTTTACAGGCATGTTTTATTACAAGCATTGATCATGTAAGTCATATTGAGATTATATATCTATTAATTATGATTAAATATTTTGAATATATTAGCTTATGTCTTTGTTTCATTGTACCTCATATACTTAGTACATTTAAATGTGCTAAAGCATATTCTATTCCTACATGATATTACCATAAAGGGACCAGACTCCTTTTGATCATCCTCCTCTACGTGGCTAGTACAATTCTTTGAAGAAAGCTTTGGTGAGTCCTCAATCGAGGAAAATATCTACTTTACTCATGATATGTTGAGATTTTTCTTTTATGTTGAACACTTGTTATCATGAGGGTGAGCCCAGGGAAGTGGTTTGGCCCTCGCTCCATCCTAAAATAGAGGTATTGTTGGATACTAAATGTGTATATGCTTATGAGATTGACTCTTCTTATGTTTCTATATTTATGAAAGACTTCCCTTAGTCCTGCTTCCCTTTTAATACTTGACTCTTGTTGATGTCTATTTTTCTTTCGCTACCAAGGATGTGTGAATAATATGCTAAGAGGCTTGTTTGGGGTCTCTTCGGGTTCTCCATTCAGCATGTTATGTCTAGGCCCTAGGCTTGAGTCGTGGCAGATGACTAATTGTATTTACTCATTCCGGACTCTGTTTCATCAGTAACCCTATATTAGTACTAATTCATGCTAGCTCATGCATCACATCTTTATCAATCTTAGCCTGCTCCAAATTTGTACTAACTGAAAAGGAACTCTTCATCATAACTTTGTACCGTGTGCCCCATGCAAGGTTTGTCTTTTCTAGCTTCTCCAGTTGTTTAGCTACAATAGAAAGATATGCCTCTAGTTATGGTGTCAGTCACAACTTTGTAATTGTCATCTAAGACCCAATATAAGATCTCCACCAAGGAACCATCAACAATTATGTGGTCAGGAACACTTCTCAAGCACTTTGTGAATCACTCTCATGTAGTAGTTATAGAATCGCCAGGCAATTGCTCGAAGTTATTGATCTGATTTTTAAGCTTCAGCTTCTTGACCTCAGCAAATATCTCTCTAAAAAGGCTTTCTACATTTCAACCCAAGTTGTGATAGAACTCTATGGAAGTTTTGCTAACCATACCATCGCTTCACCTGTGAGAGATAATGGGAAGACATGGAATAACGGCATCCATGGATAGGTTTTGATTTCCTATCATGCTTTTGCAGATGAAAGTAACACTATGTAGATGGTTATGTGCATCCTCTGATGGTAAGCCCATGAACAAACCTTTATTTAGTAACATCTATACAACCCACTAGATATGACAAACTTATTGACCTTTGGTAAAGGAGGTAACACAATAGCTCCGGTGAAAACAACTGTCGTAGGGTCAAGTTTGTATGGATTTCATATATTAGCAGCTTCTTATTGACCCTATGGTGGTTAACTCATATTCTTAAGTGGCGGTAGATCATCATTATTCAGATTATGTGCAAGGTTTGCAGCAATATTTGCTTTGTTCTGGACCATTCTTCGCAATATTTTCTGGATATCAGGATCAAATGGAGTCAAGGGGATGCGTTGACTACAAGTACTGGGCATACGATCTCAAGAAGGTCATTCAAGCTGGTTAGGGTCGATCCCAAGAGGAATAAGGTCTAGACTTGGGGTAATTGATAATAATTAGAATAAATTAATCGACTTATTTCCCAAAAGAGGGTTTGATAAAATGCAATAAATAAACCTAGACTAAAATCAAATCGTCAATTACATGTGTTGTGAAATTAGTGAAAGAAATAACTAGGGTATTGTGTTCTTCATGAATTCCTAACTCAGGGTAACCAGATAATCATAACCTTTTCTAGTGTATAGCATGCAAAACTGATAAGTTATGTTTACCTAACCCTTTGATCTAGGTGTTAGAAAATTTTCACCACGTGATTTGATCTATCCCCAATGTGTTGCATTAATAACCCTTACCTTGTCCTAGAATAACCATCCCTTAATCCATTCAGGTTGAATAGAAGAGAGTAATCACATCTCCTATAATTAATCCTTATCCCATTCATTACCCCCTTGATCCAATAAGTAAGAATTAGGCAAGTTCTTACTATGCACCTATTAAAAAATATTCACATCAAAGAAATAATTAATATATGTATGCACACTTTTCAAGGATTACAAACTGTTTGATTTTCACTTTGTTAGTTCTTCATGGTTCCCACGACCCTAGTTGCAGATTTAGCTACTCATGTTCATTGTAGATGAAGGAATTATGTTATGGAATAGTATTATTAAACACTTACAATGATAATTTAGAGAACACAGGAAATCAACATGGATTTTGTTGTTGGGTTGCGTAAGACTAGGAAGCATTTTGATTCTATTTGGGTTGTGGTGGATAGAATGACAAAGTTGGTTTCATTTCATACCAATCAAAACTACTTATGGTGTCAAAGATTATACCAAATTATACATTCATGAGTTGGTTAGATTGTGTGGGGTACCTTTGTCTATCATTTCGAATCGTGGTCCTCAATTCACTTTTCACTTTTAGAGGTCCTTCCAAAAATGTCTTGCTACCAAGGTAAAGCTTAGCATAGCCTTTCACCCTCACACAGATGGCCAAGCCAAAGAACTATCCAAACTCTTGAGGATATGCTTAAAGTTTGTGTTTTGGAGTTTGAGTGTAGTTGGGATGAACAGCTTCCACTTATTGAGCTTGCTTACAACAATAGCTACCACTCAAGCATTGGTATGGCTCCTTTTGAAGCTCTTTATGGTAGGCATTGTAAATCCCTGATTGGGTGGTTTGAAATAGGGGAAATGGCTTGGCAAGGTCTGGATTTGGTCATGGAAGCCTTGGAGAAGGTGAGGTGTGATAAAGGAGAGATTGACAATAGCCCAAAGTAGACAAAAGTCCTATTCTGATGTGAGGAGAAGGGATCGTAAATTTAAGGTTGGTGATTGGGTCTACTTGAAAGTCTCACCCATGAAGGGTGTAGTCCAATTTGGCAAGAAGGGTAAATTGAACCCAAGGTTTATGGGTCCTTATAGGGTGTTGAGGAGGATCGGTAAGGTGGCCTATGAGTAGGAGTTGCCTATTAATATGACTATGATTCATCCGGTTTTCCATGTATCTATGTTGAGAAAGTGTGTGGGGACCCAAACATGCATTCATGTTTAAGTTGACAAGTTTATGGTGATTTTGACATTCATGTTGAATTTTTTGAAATAATGTTTAAATGTGTTTGTTGCATTAATATCTCGGGCTGAAATCTCATGATTACTTCTCTTATGTATGCATCGTTGACATTCCGGGACGAATCTTCCCAAAAGGGAGATATTGAAATGCCCCAAAAATACCCTGAAAATGTTCCTTGGGAATGCCCATAATCATAATTTTCATGTATCTCAAAATTCGTACGTGATATCAAAAAGCTAACTTTATATTCTTGATCAGGGGTACAATTGAGTGGGAAATGGGTATAACCCTGATTTTAGAGGACTTTTAGCGAAATTTCCTTTTCGCCAAATTTTAAATTTCCAGTAGGGGTCTGTGATGCCTCTGCAATGCAGACCCGCCGTGGAGGTGTGTTTGCACTTCCTTGATTTTCTATTTTTGCCTAAAACAGTAGTGTCTTGGCCCCATGCCCATATATGCATGAAAACATCTATACTTAGCTATTTGTCAACTCTATATTACTTTCCTTGATTTTCTATTGTTGCCTAAAACAGTAGTGTCTTGGCCCCATGCCCATATATGCATGAAAACATCTATACTTAGCTATTTGTCAACTCTATATTACTCAAGATACTCTCAAAACCCTCTCTAACACTTAACCAAATATTTCACCCAAATTCTAGTGTCCCAAGCTTAATTCTGGATCTCAAGAAGGTCATTCAAGCTTCAAGTTCTAATTTAACTCTACATCAAGGAAATCCCCAAATTTAAGGTATGTGGGTTTCAACCATCGGGTCCTTTCACCTATGGTGCCCAACCTTCCTGTTTGTAAAAATTGCATGTTCCTAAGTTGTATTACTTATGGGTATTACTTATTATGAATTATGACTACAAATTATGTTGTGGTTTTATGAAATGTTGATTGGAAACACATGTCTACCTATTTCAAGCTTATACTATGAGATGGTTTGTCTATTATGATTATGCATGTTTTGGGCTATCAAACTATGATCTATTATGAGATTTGATGATAGTTTTCAACGTATCTTACATGAGGGTTTTACTATGTGTACGTGGGTAGATTTACATTAAGTTTTCTCACATTACTTCACTCTTGAAATGCATAATTCTAAACTAGCATTGCACACCCGCCAAATGTTTGATAAAATGTCTTGACAAGGATTCTTGAGCCATAGATGATCTATTGCATGGATTATGAATCAAGTGACCATATGATGATTAAGGGATGGTATGTATGTATTTAATTCATGAAAAGTATCTATAGTGTTGTAAGTTGACCACACCTTGTTGGGAGATGACATGTCCAACCACCTTGTTGAGGGGGTGACATGTCTAGACCACCTCATCAGGGGGTGACATGCCCATACTACCACGTCAAGAGGTATGTACCTTAACCACCTTGTCGGGGGATGACATGCATATACTACCACATCAAAGGGTATGTACCTTGCCCACCTTGTCGAGGGTGACATGCCCATACTACCACATCGAGGGGTATGTACCTTGACCACCTCGTCGGGGGGTAACATGCTTGTACTACCACATCAAGGGGTATGTACGTTGACCACCTCATCGGGGGGTGACATACCCGTACTACTACATTGAGGGGTAGGTACCTCAATCACCTTCCAAAAGGGTGATATGCCTTGGATACCAAGTAATAGTTGCTTGGTCCATGATTATGTTCTTCTCCCACACATGTATTATGTTCTATACTAAATATATGATTTACAAACATGTTTTACTTCAAACATTCATCATGCATTCCATATTGATATTATACTTATCCATTGCTTATGATTATGTCTTGTTGCATTGCATCCTACATACTTAGTACATTCAAACATACTAATGCATACTCTATGCCAACAGGATGTTACCATGTAAGAACTGGAGCTCCTCACGATCCTCCTCCACATGGCTAGTTTTGGCATCCTGAAGACAAGCTTTGGTGAGTCCTTAAGTTCGGGGACACTAGCTATGCTACTCTTGCTATTATTATCTCTTTATGTTGAACATTTGATACTATGAATGTGAGCCCAGAAAGTGTCTTGGCCCCTGCCCAATCTATACTAGAGATGTTGTTGGAACAATTGATGTAATTATGCTATGATCTTGACTATTGAATGTTTTATGAGCATCTAAGACATCCCTTAGTCCCGCTTCCCTTATTTATGTCTCTTGTTGTTGATGTTTTGCTTCCACAACCAAGGATGTGTGACTGATATGCTAAGAGGCTTCTTTAGGGTTCCTTTGGGTTCTCCATTCGCCGTGTCATACCTAGGCCCAAGTCTTCGCTCATGATAGATACATTCTCAACATTTCCCCTTATAAGCCTCACTATCTCTATAGCATCCATCACAAGGTCCGGTCCAATTAAAGCCATCTCATCAACCTCACCAAGATACCTCCCTAAAACCACTATATATCTTTGTAAAAACCGGGATAAATAGAATAGGATGAATTATGCACCTCTTTCAAGATCACGTACCTCAACCCAATCAATATTGGAATTACACAACCTACCTTGGTACCTAAGGATACCATCTCCCCCTTAGGAGAAAACCTCCACCTTTTCATCCTTCACCAATGCCTTCAATTCTACAAAGCAAGATCAAAGTCTCGCTTAAATTTGACATCTTCAATCAAAGAAGGCTTGGATTAATCTAGAACCACCATCATTCCATCTTTTGGCCTTGTATAATCTAACTCCCAACCTAGCCAATCAATGAACTTCCTTTTTCTTTAGATTCACTTTGACTCCCTCACCTTACAGCACATTCCCAATGATTGCAACTTCTTTTAATCATAACCCACATTATCAAACTTAGAGAACAACATTCCTTCCTTCAAGGTTTGCAACACTACCCCTTAAAAGCCTCACATACTCCTCTTTAGATTGGAAATAAATCAAAATATCTTCAATGAATACCACAATCACATGCCACAGTAGGGTTTAAAGACCCTATTCATGAGATCCATAAATAACGCTGATGCATTAATCAAGCCGAAAGACCTCACCATAAACTCAAAATGACTATATCCTATTTGACAAGCTGACTTGGAAAAATCACACTCCCTCACCCTCACCTGGTGGTGTTTGGACTTAAGATCAATCTTAGAAATATAACTAACCCTTTGTAGCTGATAAAATAGGTCATCAATTCTTGGCGAAGGATACTCGTTCTTTATTGGGACCTTATTGAGTAGCCAGTAATCGATACATATTCTTAGTGAGCCATATTTCTTCTTTACAAAAAACATTGGTGCACCTCAAGGTGACTTACTAGTCCCTTCAAGTCCCTTCTCTAATAAATCTTTCAATTGATCCTTTAACTCCACCGAGGGCATATGGTAGGGAGAAATGGAAATAGGCTAAGTATCGGGGAGGGGATCTATGCCAAAATCTATCTCCCCTTCAGGAGGAACACTAGGAAATCCATCGAGAAGAACATCAACAAACTGGTTGACCACTGGAACCGACTTAATAGGAGGGACTCTAGACTCGATTTCACTAAACCTTACAAGATGATATGTTCAACTCAACCCTTGGAAATCGACTTTTCAAGCCTTAAGACAAGGAATAATCCTATACTTAACCATCGAGTTATGACCTTTCCACCCAAGGATGGGCTCATTAGGAATTTGGAACTTAACCTTGCGAGTTCTACAATCAATGGAAGCATGATATGCATGTAACCAACCTATCCCGAGAATGATACCAAAATCTACTAGGTCAAGGTTACAAAAATCATGAGGCAAGACTCTATGAAATATAAACACAGGATAACCCCTATAGACTCTTCTAGTGATGATGGGCCCACCCACGAGGGTAGACAACTAGAAGAGTTCACATAATAATTGGGGACATATATGTAATCTACTAGCAACAAATAGAGTAATGAATGATAGAGTGGCACTCGTATCCATTAAATCGTAGACATCATAATCATAAAACCTTTAATATACTAGTGACATCATCGAGGGCCTCATCCATCTCTTTCCCCTCTTAAAGATCATATAATCAGTTTCTATATGAACCTCCTAAGGTTCAGGCATCTTGCACTTGCCCTGTTGGAACTACTCAACCATGAAGATACCATTCATTACCTCTTGTAGCAACATAAGGATGCTCGGAGATTTGGTGTCCCATTTTTCCATAACCAAAACAACCACTAGGTCCTCTTCGAGAAATGCCACCATGTTTCTGCCCACACCTTCAACACTTAGAAAAAATAGCACCACCATCCTTGACACCACCTTGTGCCTTTTGAGTTCCATGATCACTATGTCCTTGAGGATGATCACCTTTGCCTTTCCTTTGAGTATATGGATAATCAATAATCTTATGGCCCATCTTGACATACCAAAAGCATGTACTCGTGTTCCTCAAACATCTGTCAACATGATTCCTTCCATATTTTAGGCACCTAAGAGAACTTGGTGCACTATTACCATCGACCTTAACATATGGGAGTCTACCTTAAAATTGAACCCTTCTCCTCCCTTCTGCGAAGGCCGTAGTATAATCTCTCACCTTATGCCCAATATGGCCATACTCAAAACAACTATCAGTGCCAATCAAACACCTTTCTTGATGCTTCTTCCCACACCCTTGATAAATGGTGCAAGGGGACCTTTCCTTTTTAGACTTGGGAGCCAAAAGACTTGTAGAAGATGAAGCACCATCAACTCAGGCCCTCTTAGCCTCTCTCCCCCTCCTCATAGAGCATTGCGAATCTCTATATTTGATATGTCATTATTGGGAAGTTGATCCTCGAGTGAGGGATGGTTACCGTCTTGTCAACCATTATGAATAGCTTGAGAAATATTCTAAAATATAATGGTTAAGAATAAGAAATAAGCCTTAGAGGACTTAGCTTTACCACATGACATAGATCATGAAGAAATGATGCATTTCCTAAAATGCCTCATACCTTCCTATTCATAGTTATGGTGCGCTTCACAACTATGAACAAGACTCTACTAGACGTAGTGTGTTGGATTTTTGAGGACCATTTATAAACCTAATGCTCTAATAGCAAGTTTGTCATGACCCAAGCCTAGGGTCTAGATGTGACACGATGAATGGGAACCTATAGGGATCCCCAAATAAGCCTCTTAAGCATATGTAGGCCATCATTGTTTTTGCGGAAGCAATAAAAGATAAATAAGCATATAGCACATAATTTCTAAGGGAAATGAGGCTTTGGACACATACAATGGGGATGTCATAGGAAAAAGGATAAACATGAATCACATAGCAAATAAGTCTAAGGGGTAGGTAAAGTATGACTCACGCTATAAGGGCGTTTAGGGACTTGGGACTTCCAACTTGTCAACATAGCAAACATTCACTACAAAAGGGAATACGGGACTAAGGGAAATCTCCAACAATACATAGACATAATAAGAGTCGAGATCATAACTTACAACCCATGTATCCAACAAAACCTCTAACTACGAATGGAGCGAAGGCCAAGACATCTTCCGGGCTCACCCTCAAAGATAGTACCAAAAAATAGAATATTCTAAATAAAAGCATGAAAGTAAATGGATGTTGTCTCTAGAGTGGAGTACTCACCAATAGCAATCTTCGAACAAATCGTCTAACCACAAAGAGAAGGATGAATAGGGACTCTGGTCCCTACATAGTGAGATTGTGTAGGCAAAAAGTATATGTTAGTACTTAGAATGTACTAAGAATGCGAAATGCAATGCAACAAGAAACATAAGCCATAATAATCAAGATGCATAAATATAATCAATAGACATAGGCTCAATATGACATGTATAATCAATTCTTAGGTTAAAACATACATGAAGATAGTCAAATTTGTATAATACATCATACATATGTGGGAGGAGACCCTAACCGACATATAAGACCAAGCGAGCTACTATTTGGAATCCCGATGTTAACTCCACATGGAATGAAAGAGTGGTCTACTTACCAAGGTAAATCAAGCATGACCCCACAAAGGGGAGAACTTGTCCTAGATAGATCCACTAGTAAGCACATTTAGGGAAATAATATAAACCTATGGTGGCACGTAAATAACAGACCAAGACTTTATATAAGGACCCCTTGGATCGAGCCTCCACCTTAAGCCTCATTCGAGATAAGTCTAATCCCAAAGACTTGACATAATCATAAATTTAATAATATCATGCATGACTTGTAAATAATCATGATAAAATGGCATGAGTAGCTCATACAAATACTTGACCCTTACACATGGGCATATACCTTATATTAGAGGGTAAAAACATAGCATAGACTTGACCCCTTCGAGTAGGCATTGCATGTAACATGAAGGTGGAGATTGTATTATGTTTGACCCCTTCTAGTGAGCTTTAGTTAGTATGTGAGGATAAAATAGTGATTATTCTTGACTCGTTCATATGTATACAAGGGTAAATAGTTATTATATTTGCCCCCTTCATGTAGACATTATTCACTCACAAGAGGGTAGAAACGTAGAATAAGGCTCAATGTATTACTTGTATATAATAGAAACTTTTCATGAGTTTAATACATGTTGGGGAGACCATATTTTAACATAACATGTTTGCCTTGTAATTCATGCAATAATCTTTCATCAACATAAAAATGCTTATCAAGTAAATTTAGTCAAACATGGCGGGTACATGTACATGTATTTAAAATCATGCCCTTGAGTGAAACCTGGAAAAAGAAGGGACCTGGTGAACTGGTCCTGTCCAGTCCATGATGCGGATCTGCAACATAGCAGATTTTACACCGTTTCGCATCCAGTATGCGATACAGACTAGTCACACACCCTCACTAGTTTGGCTCTCGTAGCGAAAAATTATTTTTTGCTACGGGTCATATAAAAATCGAATGTCACCCATTTCTTATACAATTTTGCCCTCTGGAAAAAAATATGTAGTCGAATTTGTGAAATCATCCATAGATTTTGAGATACCCAAGAAATACACTATAGGTCATTTCTGATGCACATGAGAGGTGTTACATTGCAATGCCCAAAATCTTTCTTCCCCATATAAACCCTTTTAATGGACCATCTTATGACTTATGCTATGTGAGGGGTTTCATTTTTTAACTCTTCAGCAAATCTTTAAAATCTCTGATTCTCCAGGCACGAACTAATGTACAACCCATCACTTGACTTATAATCGATAGGAGCCTTCGTCTAGTAACAGTTCAGTACCTAAGCATATTTTCTAATGTTCAATACACGAACAAGCATACAGGCCATCAAATGATTTATGGCTCATCTGATTACACGTATCTTCAACATCTAAAAATTAGCCTTTCATTGCAATTGACCCACGAATCTATACTTGTGGAATGCACCAAAGCCCATAGACAGCCTCGTACATCATCAAAAATCTAAAATCTACATAACTTGGTCAAAAATCATCTCAATTCCTGAAATCCTACAAAATCAACAAAAAAAACACATCAAACCTACTAATATCACTCTGAGAACACGTAAAATTCTAAGTTTAAAGTATCAAAAGTATCATATTTTGGAGGCACATCACAACATAGTATCGGTATCATCAATGTCTTAAAGTTATCTATCTCTTAATATTATCAGTGCCTCCATATCAAATAAGTCTTAATATCAATTATTTTTTAATATAAAAGTCATCTCAATATAAGTATCATAATTCACAAGCTCACACATAGTATGAACCCACAATAAAGTTTACGAGTCATGATATCACATATAAACAACCACTCAAACTAAACTCATGATCAAAACCTAGGATGATACAATTCCTACCCCAAAGTAATCAAATCTATACATATAGTAGCATACAATGTTCAATCATACTTAACAAGAAATTAGAAGTCCACTTGCCTTATAGTAGCCAAATCAAGTAGTAACCGAAGCTTTTCCCACAAATTCGCACCCGAAATATCATAATCTATTCAAATATAACATCACAACTACATAATGAATCTATTCACTCTAAAATCGATCAATTCAGGTGAAAAGGGCAAAATTGTCAAAAAAAATCTCATTCCAAAAAAGTAGCCAAAATCTGAAAATTAATACGTGAAAACATTCTCTCATAATATTCTGACGATGAAAACCAGTTCAAAAATGGAGCTAAGAAGAGGGAGAAATCATCAATTAAAGTTTGAAAATTAAAGTCCCAAAAATCCCCAAATTCCACCACTAAAATCCTAAAATTATAAGTTAAAAACACTAGAATCAACGAAATAAGTTAGAAAATAGTTACCCAATCAATTTAGCTTGAAAATTCTTAAAATCTCTCTCTCAAACGAAGTTTGGAAGTGTAAAAATAGTGGAAATGGGTCTAATTACGATGTTGAAAATGGATATTGTTCAGGGACTTATTACACTCCACAAAGGCGAAGCTCTAGGTCGACTGACCCTTTGCAAATGCAAAGGTCACAGATTTGTCCCTCCACAAACACTGAGGATTGATGCTCCACTTCTTTGCGAAGGCGGTGATCAACTCCATGAACGTGGAGTACAAGGTCACTTACACCAGATCAGTTATGGACCAGCAATCATACAACATGAAAGAATTAAGAATTGGACCCTCAGGAATTCATTCAGAATTAGAATTTCACAAATTAGATATATATTCATATTAAAAACGGTGATCCGGACTTAATGGAATAATCAGAATTTAATTCTGAGGCCTCTTAGACACAGTTACCAATGCAACTCAAATAAGCTAGTTTGAAACTTGAAATACTAAAACTGCCCTCAAAAACTCTAAAAATTATAACAAGATTATTTCTCGTGTTAATTTGGCCATACAAAACTATGAAATTGTTGGAATTTCAATATGAGCTTTTGAGCTCCGAATGTTGACTAAAGTCAAACTTTGACCGTGGAAGTAACTAAAAATACAACTTTGGGTCCAAAAATTTTATCTTTTGAATTTTGTTTTACAAGTTCTGGTAGGTTAGTTTTGATATTCCGGAGCTGATGGAATCGACAGAATCGAATTTTGACACTAGAAACTCAAGATGATTCCAAAACTCAATTATTTTAAAACTTAAGCTTTTAAAAACTCTTTCTTTTGCAAAATTCCAACTTTCTATAAGATTTTTGAAATTTGACTTTTCAACTCAACCAAAAATGACCTGAAGCAACTTCTAGAAGGTATAAAATAATGATTAGCTAAAAATTTTTAAAATGACCTTCAAGGTCATTACAGATATCATTGAAGCTAAAGGCGATAATTCAAAAGGAATTTGACAATTTTTAACTGAATAGCTTTTGAAGGGGTTATATTAAATTTGGTAACCCATGTGGGTAAACCAAATTAATTTAAATAATAAGTAAATATATATTTGTTATATATGTAATTTATACTTAACACTTAAAGGAAAGTAACACAACTATTCAGAATATTTTTGAATAATTGCATCTTTTTATAATTATAAAAGGACTCCTCTTTCAAAATAGAAGTAGTACATAAAAAGAAAAAAGAATTTCTGCTTCCTTCTCTTCTTCTTCTCTCTCAATTCCTAACAAGTCCGTATGAAGTATCTAGTGTATATTACTTCTGCAAAGAATGAACAAACATCTATAATAGGTACATGATTATAGACCATGAATACTATAGTGTAGTTCATTATTCATAAACATGTGATTACACTTTTTGTAAATGACCTCAAAGGTCATTTTTAGTATTTTCGACCAAATTATCATTTTGTCCTTCCCAAAAGGTTCCTTGGATCATTTTTAATACGTCTAAATGTCCAATTTCGAAAACCTTGTAAAAAGTTAGAGTTTTTCAAAAGAATAAGTTTTAAAAGGCTTAAAGTTGCAAATTTTAAATTTTGTAGTCATTTTGAGTTTTGGGTGTCGGAATATGATTCGTTGATTTCATCAGTTTTGAAATGCCAAATCTGGTCTAGTAGAACTTACAAAACTTAATTCGAAGTTAAAATGGAAATTCTAGGACCAAAGTTGAATTTTTTGTTCATTTTGCATTATAGGTTTGGCGTTGGTCAAGATTAAAGGTTTCGGAGCTCGTATCAAAATTCCATCAGTTTTAGTGATTCTGAGTGGTGAAACTAAGAATAAAAAAGTCTTTGTTGTAATTTTTAAAGGTTCTAAGAATATTTTGAGATTTTAAGTCCAAAATTAATTTAAATGATCCTTATCGGGTTCAGGGCCACAAAGTTTCAGATTTAATTTCTGATAGTTTCATTGAGTTTGAATCACCGTTTCTGATAGGGTTCTATATTTAGTTTGTGTTCATGGGGTTCCGGATGAATGCCTATGCTATCGTAACACCTCCTAAAGACTTAACCTTATTCTTAAAGATCAAATTCACTCCTCCCAATTGGAATACACTCTCAATTTCTCTCAAGAGCCTCCAAAGGAAACTCAAGAGCAAGCTTTGGATTCCAAGATCCACTTTCAAACTCCAAGTCTTTCATAACTCAACTTCAAGAAATTGAAGGTCTAAGGCATGTGGGTTTCATTCATGGGTACCTTTCACCCACGAAGCCCAATCTTTCATTTCTATGAAAATTACATGTTTTCAAGTTGTGTTGCTTATGGGTATTATTCATTAAAGATTATGATCATATATTATATTGGGATTTCATGAAAGTTTGATTGAAAATACTTTATTACTCATTTTTAAGCCTATACCATGAGATGATTTACCTATTATGATTATGCATGTTTTAAGCTATAGAACTATTATCTCTCTTGATATTTGATGAGGGTGTTCAATGTATTTTGCAAGATGGTATTACTAAGTATTGGTGTGCTGTTTACTTTAAGATTGTATTTTGCAATGTATTGATGGCTTTGCATGATTTCACTCATGAATTACATGATTTTATACTAGCACTACACACCCACCAAGTGTTTGATAAAATATCTAATTATGATTTCTTGAGGAATTGAAGGTCCAATGCATGTCTTATGAGTTGAATGACTTTATGATGATTAAAGGAATGTATGTATATGATGATGATGAAAGGAATATATGTATATGACGACAATGAAAGGAATGTATGCATATGATGATGATGAAAGGAATGTATGTACATGATGATGATGGAAGGAATGTATGTATATTATCTCTATAGTGTTTGGGATGACCAAGCCTTACTTGGGAGGTTGTACGCCCGAGTAACCTTATTGAGGGGTTTGTACCGCGACCTCCTTGCTCAGGAGGTGGCAGGCATATGCAACCATGCTGGGGGTCTGTACGCATCAACCATGTTGGGGGGTTTTACCCATCAACCTTGTTGGGGGGTTTATACTCCATCAACCTCATGAAGGGATTTGTACCTCATGCGTCTCTCCAAAGGGGTGGTAGGCCTTGGATTGCGGTAAGAATGATCACTCCTTACACTTGTATTATGTTCTATATATAAGCATGATTTTACTTCAAGTATCATTCATACAAGTCATATTGCTATAAACTTATTCATTGCTTATGTTATGCATTTTCTTTATGGTGCTTATCACTTATTATATTGCATCCTACATACTTAGTACATTCATACATACTAACGTATACTCTATGCCTAGATGATATTACCATGTAAGGACTAAAGCTCCTATTGATTCTCCTCCTCATGGCTAGACGAATTGTTTAAGTTAGCTTTTGGTGAGTCTTCAATTCCAGGGACAATATCTATCTTCTTTCATGCTTATGTTTAGATGATATCTCATATATTTGGATTACCTAATGTCATTAGTATGAGGTTGAGCTCGGTTGCTTGACTTAGCCCCCTCTAAGTTCTATGTTTAGAGGTGTTGTTGGACAAATATGTAAAGATGTTATGAGCTTGACTCTCTCTTGATTCTCTTGACGTTTTTATGAAGTGAAGGTTTTCCCTTAGTCCCTATGCCCTTCTACTCTTTTATTGTGTTTAATTACTTTTGCGACTAAGGATATGTAATAATATATTAAGAGGCTTGATTGGGGTTCCTTCGAGTTCCCCTTATGCCGTGTCATATCTCGGCCCTAGTTTGGATCATGACAAACTTGGTATCAGAGTACTAGGTTGTTAAGTCCTTGGCGTCCAACACACCACATCGATTAGAGTCCTATTAATGATGGTGAAGTGCTCAACGACTATGAATAGGAGGTTATGAAGCATTTTAGGAAATGTTTTCCTTCTTCATGATCTATGTCATATGATAAAGTTAGGTCCTCTAGGGCTTATTACTAATCCCTAACCTTACATTTCAAGATATATCCCAATATACTCAGGATGATGATATATCGAATGCGGAGGTTTGTAATGCTCTATGGGTCATGACCCAAGCGATGACAAATTTGGCAACTCTACTCAATCAACTAGTGAGTGCTCCTGAGACCTCAAATGGTAAGAGAAAAGGCAGGAGGGTCAAGAGGGCCCATGTTGAGAGTAAGTTCCAAAGTCTCAAAGATAGAGATGATGTTATGTGTTCGACATGTGGTAAAGTTGATAGAAGCCCATGTTTGAAGGGCACCAATGTTTGTCTTGGTTGGGGTGGAGTGGGACATAAGAGGAAGAATTGCCTCCATAAACACAATAACAATAAAAAAGGGTGATGAAGGGGTGATATGTCTTAGATGCCTAAAAGTTGGGAGGCAAGAAGGGGATGAGGTGCCTGATGTTGCTACCGGTATATTGAAATTTCCTTTGGCTTTGATGTGTTTGTATTGATGGGCCTAGGTGCCACTATTTCATTCATGATTCTTTTTTCTTGCTAGTGGGCTTCAAGTGTGCCACGAGTTGTTGTGTGAATGTTTGGAGTCTGCCCCCCTTTGTTGAGTCTATTGTTGTTAGAAAGTTCATAGGCATTATTTTGTGTTCATATTGTATTAGGTCTTGTCTTGTGCTTGTTGGGTTAGATGTGGTGGATTTGGATGCCATACTTGGGATGGATTAGTTCCATAGATGTTGTGCCTCCTTTGGTTATAGGGCCCGTAGAGTTAGATTCCAATTCCCTTATAAACCTGTCCTTGAGTGGGGGCTTGTAATATGGTTGTGAAGGGGTAAGTCCATTTCATGTCTTAAGGTACAATTGATCTCTAAGGGTTGTATCTACCATCTTGTAAGAGTTGGGGGTGTTGAACCTAAGTTATTTCTATTGAGTTGTTTTCGGTGATCAATGAGTTAGTTAATGTTCTTTTCGATATTTTGAATTTAGGGTGGTGTCTTTTGGTTTGACTTATGCACCGGTTATTTCTATAGGTCTCATGAATAGGGTCTTTAATCCCTACCTTGTTAGGTTTGTGGTGGTCTCTAGTGATGAAGTATTGATTTATTTGGAGCTTATGAACTATTTAGGGGTAGTGTTACAAATCTAGGGGAAAGAGGAGTTCTGTGCTAAGTATGAGAAGTATGATGTTTGGTTAAAGGAGGTTACCTTCCTAGGTAAATGGTAAGGTTATAGCCTATACTTTTGGACAACTTAAGATGCATGAGAAGGATCATCCTATCTATGACCTTGAAATGGCCACCGTGGTATTTTCTTTAAGAATTTGGCGTTGTTATTTGCTTAGGGTGCATGTTGAAGTGGTTACCAATCACAAGAGTCTCCAATATGTGTTCGCCCAAAGAATCTTAGCTTGAGACAAAGACGATGGTTAGAACTTCTTTAGGATTATGATATGAGTGTATATTATCATCCTGGTAAGACTAATGTTGTGGTTGGTGCTTTGAGTAGGGTGTCCATGGGTAGTCTAGTTTATAATGATGGTGGTAGCAAAGGGGTGACTCCGGAGGTCCACTGGTTGGCTAGTTTGAGGGTTAGGTTGGAAGAGGTTAATAATGATGACATTGTGGTTATTGATGGTTCAAAGTTTTCCTTGGTTGATGAGGTAAAACAAAAGCAAGATCATGATACCTCCTTGTTAGAATTGAAGGCTTCGACGAGCATTGGCAATGTGGAGGTTTTCTCCCAAGGGGGAGATGGTTCCATTAGGTACTAAGGTAGGTTGTATGTGCTTAGTGATGATGGCTTGAGGAAGAGGGTTCTTGATGAGGCTAATAGTAGCTATCGTTCTAGCATTGGTATGGCTCTTTTTGAGACTCCATATGATAGACATTGTATGTCCTCGGTTGGGTGGTTTCAAGTGGGACAATTGGCTTTGTTGGGTTTGAATCTAATTATGGAAGGCATGGAGAAGGTGAGGTTGACTAAGGAAAGGATAAAACAGCCCAAAGTCGTCAAAAGTCTTATGACTATGAGAGGAGCGAGGATCTTGAATTTAAAGTTGGTGATTGGGGCTATTTGAAGGTTTCATTCATAAAAGGTATGGTCGTCTTAGTAAAGAGGGAATTGAGTTTATGATTTGTGAGTCCCTATAGAGTGTTGAGGAAGACTGGTGAGATCGCATACGAATGGGAGATTGCCTTTGGACATGGATATGGTTCGTCCAATTCTTCATGCTCCTAGGTTGAGGAGATGCATTGGTGATTCAAGTGTTATAGGACTTTTTGAGGATTGTGGATATTATGTAGGATGAGTTGACCTATGAGAAGGTCCGGTGGAGAGGTTTTGTGAATATAAGTGAGATTGATTAATAAGGGTGTGGTGTTCGTCAAATCTTTTTGTTTAAGAATCGTGAAGTTGGAAGTGTAATTCGAGGAGCTGGAGCAGGCATAGAAGGCAATATCCATACCTCTTTCATTCTATTTGAGATTATGATAACAAATCCAGTCCTTTTTATGATTTGAAGTCCTCAGTCTCAGCCCTTATGTCATTGCATACATTCATGTTTAAGTTGACAAGTTCATGATGATTTTACACTTACATTGAGGTTTTTGAAATGATGTTTAAGTGCATTGTTGCATCTTTATGTGGGCTGAAATTTTCATGTTTAGGTCTCTCATATATGTCTCTTTGACATTCAGGGATGAATGTTCCCAAGGGAGAGATATTGAAACGACCCTAAAAATTGCCCGAGAATGTGACTCGTCATATATGTTTCTTTGACATTCGGGGACGAATGTTTCCAAGGGGGAGATATTGAAATGACCCTAAAAAGTGCCTGAAAATGTGCCTCGAAAGCGCCCGAAATCGTAATTTCTATATATCTCAAAATTCGTACATGATATCAAAAGTCCAACTTCATATTCTTGATCAGGGGGTCAAATTGAGTGCGAAATGGGTCTAACCCAAATTTTAGAGCAAACAAATCGCAATTTCATTTTCCTAAAATTCACTGTCCAGTGAGGTTTTCGCGCCCAAGGGCGCACGTCAGTTCATTTTGTGAGATGTTTTTCTTGTTCAGTCCAAAACTTTTTGATCTTGGACCTAAGTGTTCCCAAATGTGAAAATACCTCTACTTGGCTATATTTCATTTTCATGTCATACAAGACATTCCTCAATACTCTCTCAAACACTTAGGCAAATATGTCACCCAATTCAAGTGTCGCAAACTCACTTTCAAGTCTCAATAAACTCATTCAAGCTTCAAGCTCTCATTCAAATCTAAATCAAGATTATTTATGTCATTTAAGACCTTCGTGGGTCCCCTATATCAAGCCAAGTTCAAAAGAATTTCCATTGGCTAAGTTTTGCATAAGTACCGGTAGGAGGGTCAACTTTAAAGGCACATATCTCTTAGCACACAAAGAAATAGGTGACCCAGTGACCCATGACCTACCAAATCAAAGCTCTTTGAATTAGTTTTCCAACGCATTTGGTTTCACCTTATTTAGAGTTTGGATGAAGAAGTTATGCCTGTTTTCATAGAACTTGTATATGCAGGGGTATATATGGGTTTTTGCCAAATTCTGCCTCATTAATGGGATTCTGTAAATTTAGCCATTTCTATTGGTCCCATTTACATACATACTTAGCATATTAAATCACATCTAAACACTCCAAGAACCACAACACTGTAACACGTATTTGTACTCTACACATGAAACATGACATGGACTTTCAAATTAGTGCCAATTTTAGAAAGTGTTTGCATTTTTGGAATTCCCATGCTATTGTAACACCTTCTAAAGACCTAACCATATTCCTAAAGATCAAATTCACTCCTCCCAATTAGAATACACTCTCAAATTCTCTCAAGAGCCTCCATCAAAACCCCAATACAAATTCAAGGAAACTCAAGAGCAAACTTTTGATTCCAAGACCCACTTCCAAACTTCAAGTCTTTCACAACAAAATTTAAAGAAATTCAAGGTCTAAGGTATGTGGGTTTTATTCATGGGTACCTTTCACCCATGAAGCCCAATCTTACAGTTCTATGAAAACTACATGTTTCCAAGTTGTGTTGCTTATGTGTATTATTAATTAGAGATTATGATCATATATTATATTGGGATTTCATGAAAGTTTGAGTGAAAATACATTATTACTCATTTTTAAGCCTATCCCATGAGATGATTTACCTATTATGATTATGCATGTTTTAAGCTATAGAACTATGATCTCTCTTGAAATTTGATAAAGGTTTTCAATGTATTTTGCAAGATGGTATTACTAAGTATTAGGGGCCTGTTTACTTCAAGTTTTCTTGCATGATTTCACTCTTAAATTTCATGGTTTTATACTAGCACTACACATCCGCCAAGTGTTTGATAAAATGTCTAATTATGATTTCTTGAGGAATTGAAGGTCCAATGCATGTCTTATTCGTTGAATGACTTTATGATGATGAAAGGAATGTACATATATAATGATTATGAAAGGAATGTATGTATATAATAATGACGAAAGAAATGTATGTACATGATGATGATGGAATGTGTGTATATGATATTATCTCTATAGTGTTGGGGATGACCAAGCCTCATTCGTTAGGTTGTAGGCTCGGGTAACCTTGTTGAGGGGTTTGTACGTTGATCGCCTTGCTTGGGAGGTGGCAGGCTCGTGCAACCTTGTTGGGGGTTTTGTACCCATCAACCTTGTTGGGGAGTTTGTACTCCATCAACCTTGTTGGGGGTTTGTACTCCATCAACCTCATGAAAGGGGTTTGTACCTCATGTAGCCTCTCCAAGGAGGTGGTAGGCCTTGGATTGCACTAATAATGGTCACTCCTTACACTTGTATTATGTTCTATTTATAAGTATGATTTTACTTCAAGTATCATTCGTACATGTCATATTGTTATAAGCTTATTCATTGCCTATGTTATGCATTTTGTTTATGGTGCTTATCGCTTGTTGCATTGCATCCTACATACTTAGTACATTCAAATGTACTAATGCATACTCTATGCCTACATGATATTACCATGTAGGAACTGGAGTTCCTATTGATTCTCCTCCTCGTGGCTAGATGGATTGTTCAGGTTAGCTTTTGGTGAGTCCTCAAGTCCGGGGACAATATCTATCTTCTTTCATACTTATGTTTAGACTATATCTCATATATTTGGATTACCTAGTGTCATTAGTATGAGGGTGAGCCCGGTTGCTTGTCTTGGGCTTTACTAAGTTCTATGTTTAGAGGTGTTGTTGGACAAATATGTAAGGATGTTATGAGCTTGACTCTCTCTTGTCTCTCTTGAAGTTTTTATGAAATGAAGGTTTTGCCTTAGTCCCTATGCCCTTATTTCTACTTTTTATTGTGTTTAATTGCTTCCATAACCAAGGATGTATAATGATATGTTAAGAGGCTTGCTTGGGATTCCTTCGAGTTCCCCTTGCACCGTGTCACATCTAGGCACTAGTTTGGCTCGTAACATGAAGCTTGAATGAGAACCTTAGAATCCGAATGAGTTTTGAGACTTGAAATTTGGAGATGAAATATTGTCTAGGTGTTTGAGAGAGTATTTGGGAATGTCTTGAATGATATGAGGGTGAAATAAGGCTAAGTATAAGTATTTTCATACATGGGAACACTTAACCCCAAGACCCAAAAGTCTTGGATCGGACAAGAAAAAATTGAACAAAATTTACACTGAGGCGTGTCCTTGGAGCGTCGCTTCAGGGGCGTGAAACCTCATCGGAAATTGCATTTTTATGATTTTCGAATTTTGCTACGGTTACTCTTAAATTGGGGTTAGACCCATTCCCCACTCAATTTGACCCCCTAAACAAGAATGTGAAGTCG
>DF357295.1:107011-119018 GCA_000787875.1 Solanum virginianum | reverse complement strand
TTCACCTTCACGATCTAAACAATCGATCGTAAATCTCACTATGGGTCATTTAAGGATCTGTGGTCCTGAACTTCAACATTTTTTTCAGTTCCCTTGGTTCTTTTGCACTCCATAACCTTTTTCTTGCACATATACACCAAAACACATCATTTTCACAAAAAACACTTGAGAATTCACAATAGTCCTTCATTTTGAACGTCGATAGTGTCGTATATCACAACACATCAACATCCTCATCTTAGAACCACTCTTTTTCCTCATGTAATAAACATACTAAATAAATAACTTTAAAACACAACAATTCCTTTGAAATACACAATACGAGAGAATCAAAGACACACCTAACTCTAAACTTATTTCTAGTGAAAGTCAACCCCCTAATGTCATTACCCAAGCAATTTAGTTAACTCATTAGGTTCTAAAAATTATGTTCCTATTCTAACCGTTGATCATGCACTTGCAATTCGACAATTCTAATCTTTATATAGCTAATGACAATGCGAAATAATGTTCCTTCACCAAAAAAAAGTCTCATTTACACATATTCAGCCAACACAAGGACTACTACTAGTACGCTTAGTCTCAGAAAGAAGTTCGAACCATACACATATATAGACCATTGGCTTTTCTTTATCTTCTACACTTTGACCTCTAAATAGTTGGCTTAGGATCACTATAGGTCTTTTCAGGATTGTAATGTGGGCTCGCCTTTGTTGTGGTCTTCATTGATGATATTTTGATCTACTCTCGTGGTGAGGAGGAGCATAGAGCTTATTTGAGTGTTATGTTGCAAAGATTGAGGGAGGAGAAATTGTATGCTAAATATGAGACTAACCCTCCTCGACACTATATCATTCTTTATTTATTCTGCTTCACCTCCTATTCATTATGACTTCCTCTTATTTTTCCCAAATCTCCGATGATGGTGTGATGATATTTCTGCTTTATTTCTCTTTTTTTTCTTTTTCTTTTTTCCTTTTTTTCATTTTTCTTTCCATCTTTATTTGTCTTTTTATGTTTCTATTAAAAATGTTTTTCACACTAACAGTTTATCATCATCACATTCTAAGTATTGCTTCTTTTTAGACCTCATTCTATTCATAACCATTTTTTTATTTTTCCATCATCCTCAATTTAGGATTTTGTCCTGAGTTGTGGTATCATATCCTCAAAAGAATCAGAGATAAAATTAAATTGGTCAAAATGATGTGAAAAAATGAACAAGGTGATAAAAAATAGTATAAGCCCAAAAAGGGTTCAAGGAATTCATATTTTCATTTTGTGATCATTTAGGCTAAAATGGACTGTCATAAAAAATGACCTGTGATCCTTTCCTAGTCAGCTACTCATCAATCCCAGTGTGACTAATGGGATAAGTTCTAGCTTAAACCCCAAAAATAAGAGCCAATAAATAAGCTCACGTACTTATGACACTTACTTTACATGTTAGTCTTTAAAACATGCTATTGCACACATTGACCAAGAAATTATTAACTAAAATATCATGCCTTGATCATAACAAGTCAACTGTAACAAAAGGTAGTAGTAAATTTTTTCCAGGGGTATCACAAATTCATTAGTTTCAACATATAGACTTAAAAATACAAAAATACCATATGTGTTTACAACCCAAAGATGCTTGCATAATATCAAAAGGAAACATGCTTATTAAAACTAACTAAAAAAGTATATACATTATAACCTAATCATGCCAATTCTACTAGATAAATACTTGAAAAAAAATAAATATAGCAAGAAAAACTCCCAAGTGGCAGGATATCTCACGCCCTATGAAAAGATAGTGCATTGCCCTCAATACACTTTGAAAAAAATACACAATAAAGCATACAAAGGGATAATACCTACCACATTATAGGTGCTTGTGATCTCCTCCAAGTTGGTACTAGCAATGGCCGGTGCACTCATAGAGGAGGCTCACCCAAAAGATTATCGCCCAAGGTCATAGTGGTGGTACCCTTTGATGCCATAGTAGATGGTGTGTCAAATGGTTGAATAGAGGCTGACCGACTATCGAAAGCCCTTATATGTGCAAATTCATCTTGTTGCAACTCTATTTTCTCCTTTTGGTGTTGCTCCCACAGGGCCTTTTTCATTATTTTGCACATCTATTTAGCCTCCTCTTTCGGTGTCTTGAAAGGGCTAGTATTAGTGTCACAAAGACATTTTCCTTTCCTTCAAGTCACCATCATTAGTGGCTTACTCCATAACTCACCAAGTTTCCCTATGTCTAGGGGCATGGAGAATAGCTGTTATCACGACCCAAGCCTAGGGCCTAGGTGCAACATGACGAATGGGAACCTGAGGGTACTCCAAATAAGCCTCATAACATACATAAGCATATCTTTGGTTAAGAAGCTAGGATCAATCATGTACTAAGGAAATTGGGACTTAGGACGCACTCTATGGGGACAAGGAATAAGAAATTTCCACCATTCAATCACATCAAATAAATCTAAGGGAAAAGGAATATGTGATGTACTTTATGGGAAGTAGAAACTTAGGACATTCACTAACATGTCAATACACCACAAGTAACAATAAACAAGGGATAAGGACTACAGAAAAGTCTCCATAGATACATAAATGTCATATAAATTATATATATCATGTCATCCAATAAAATCTCTAATCATAGTGTGATGGGGCCAAGACATATCCCGGGTTCACCCTCAAAAATAAAATAACAAGATCATAATTTCTTGACATAATCAAGATAGAAAATAGGTGTTATCCTTGAAATGAAGGACTCACCACAAATAAGTTTTCAATAGATTGTACTAGCCACAAGGAGGTAGATGGATAGTAGCTCCAGTCGCTACATGGATCAACATAGGCAAAAAGTATACGTTAGTACTTTAAATGTACTAAGCATGTGGGGTGCAACGTAATAAAAGATCATAAACCATAATAGACAAGACGTATATTCATATATAATGAAAAATAAGCTCAATATGTCATGATTGATCAATGCCTTAGTTAAAACATGCATGGAAGGTAAACATAATCTCATAACATAACATACATATGTAGGAAGAGACCTTAATCGACATTAAGATAATATGAGCTACTACTGTCATGATTTGGGCCTAGGGCCTAGGACTAACATGGTGAATGTAAACCCGAGTCCCTAAAACAAGCCTCATAACATACACATCATTGGTTCAGAAGCATAGTTCAAGCATTATTAAGTGATACTAAGGTATAGGGGTAGATGACTCAAGCTATAGGATAAAGGGTATGAGACTCATCCTCACAGAATTTCTTCACATAAATCTAAGGAATGGGAATTTTGGACTCAAGCTATAGGGATAAGGAGTATGGGACTTGCCTCTATACATAGAACATCAACAAGCAAGTTCTAAGGGGAGGGATCATATGACTCACACTATAGGAGTAGGGACTTCATTATCTCATCATTTCATCATGTATCAACATAATATAAGACATAAACATAGACTCCACAATATCAAACATAATAAGCTCATACATAGACTTATATGACATCTAATAATGCCTCTAAGTCATAGATAGGATTGGGGCCAAGATATATCCCGAGATCACCCTCAAAATAAAAGACATAAGAAAGTATAACATAAGTAGGTACAGAGAAAATGAGTCTTCTCCTTGGAATAAGGATTCACTACTAGCAAAGCTGACAAATTTAATCTAGCCATGAAGAGGTGGATGAGGATAGTCTGCGGTCCCTACATGATTAGATCATGCAGCCAAAAAGTATGTATTAGTATGTTTGAATGTACTAAGTATATGAACATGCTATGCATATGAACATGATGACCTGCATTTCAAAGTTAGATGACAAGAGCACACGTGTGCACACACATACATACATATATATAGAAAAAGTATATAAGAAAAAATATCATAATAATATGCTTTAAATCCATGGTACATGAATACCATTATACTTAAACATAGCGGAGATGGATCTTCACTGACATATAAGACCATGCGCGCTATTACATGGCATTCTGATGTTCACCGTACATTGGAGGAAGGGTGATCTACTTGCCAAAGGTAGACTATACTCCTCCTTATAGGACACCTCCTATTTCAGAGAAGTAACCTCACCTTACGGGACCATAATCATCCACAAAGGCGCATAAACATGAACTTATGTTTGTCACATAGTTATGAGAAGGAGACTTTATATAAGGACCCCGTGGGTCGAGCCCCTACTTCCAACCTCATTCGATGATAAGTCATCATTCACGAGAAGACATATACATATACATACTTAAAAAATAGGATCATAGATTGTTTCATATCATAATCATGCATACTTAGTCTTAAAAGTCAAATCACATTTCATAATCATACATACTTGAGCTTACAAACCAAATCATAGTTAATTCCATGATAAAATACACAGGAATAGCTCATTCTTACTTGAATATAATGATGAACACTCACCCATAACTGCTTAAAGCCATATCATAGATATTATGTAATCACATGTCATGAAATAACTATACTTGTCTTGAAATCATAGTCATAGTCATAATTAGGTAATTACCCACATTATAAATTTCATGAAAATACTTGTTCATTCATGCATATGCTATGAGAAATGTAGAAATAGCATGGGTACTTAGAATTCATAATTAAAACATCATAAAAAAATCAAATCATACTAAATTCATAAAGAAATCAACAATTGAAACATACTTGAAATTTTCCATGCATAAGTTCATAAATTAACCCCTTATTTGGATGGTTGTTACTCGTTATATTGTATTATATTGTTAGTTTAAGTACAATATTTATTTTGATTGTTACTTAAATTTTATTGTATCGTATCATTTAATCCATTGTTGGGTAATGGTGATAAGAACCATTTTATGTAATGACCAATTTGGTGTGGTTGCATCGTTATTGTAATATCTTGTTCTAACCTTTTATGTTATTTATTGATTTAATAGTTCTACATTATTATTTATCCTATCTTCATGGAATCCACCACACACCCTTCAATTTCTTGTAGGTTTATCATTCAAATTATGGATGTATGACATTATATAACGGCGAAGAGCAATAAAATCTATCCAAACATTGTTGTCATTGGAACAATATGGTACAATACAATATAATACAATATATTATGAAACAAGATATAACAACCATCCAAACAAAGTGTAAAGGAACATGCATTGTTCAATTCTCATAAAATCCATGTATATCAACATAATAAGACTTAAATAATAAAATAATCAATTGAACTGAACCCATAACTTAGTTTCATCAAATTAAAGATAAATTAAAAGACCCATTTGTAATTCATACTTAGAACTCATAAATTTCATGAAATAGATTTTGTGGCTTCATGGTGAAAGAGAATCACGAATAAATCCACACATACCTAAAGAAATTAGGAAGATAAAGATAGATTAAGCTTGAGTTTGAAGGTTCTTTGAATTTTTCAACTTGAATCTTCAAAGCTTGACTTGTAGAGCATTTTAGTAACTTAAATGTAATGATCCTCCAAATCATTTCTATGTTTTGTGATTGTTTTACTGATTTAAACATATATATAGCGACCTCAGGCCATTTATGACTTATTGTGACTATTGACATGATTATTGGATGGGTTATTTGTGATTTATGTGAGTTTTTGAGCTAACCGAGAAGTTATAATTGTAAAAATAAGTTTCTGATTAAGTCTTAGTAAATGGCCTTGAGATATTATTTTGATAGTTCCATCAATTCTAGAATGGCGAAATTAGGCTAGGAGTATGTCCGATGCTGTTATATCATGGCTTGAAAATTTAGTTATAGAATCGACTAATAGTTGACTTAGTCAACACCCTCGGGAAATATGCCTCAGATAGAAATTTTGGTAGCATGGTTAACTCCAAAAAGTTGGGTTTGGTCTAAAACAACACTTTGTTTGGTATCAGTGGCTTTTAGATATGATTTGACCTCCGGGGGCTTTCTACGAAAAGTTACAAATAAGGAAGTGGGACCTACATCAGATCATACCGACCTTTGGTGGTAATTTCATTTTTTCCCTTGGATTCGAAATGTCAAAATTATTAGTTACAAAGTTCGTTTGAGAAAATCAAAGTCCGGACAAGCCCAAAATATCAAAAAAAGGGATTGAAAGATTGCTGAAAAAGAAAAGATAACGTGGATTCTTCCTATTACGTCATGTGGTGAGCTGTGATGCTGCCACATAGCCATGACATTTCTGCCCTTATATGTATTTATATCTATCCTCTTTAGAGAAAGTTATTATATATACTTCCCCCAACTTTACACCTCATTTTTGAGGGCATTTCTTATCCTATTTGGGTGATTCAAAAGGCTAACTTATGTATTGTTATCCAGTTTCCTGGCTATGCTTATCAATAGAAATGTTGATTATTTTATTGAGTTACCTAATATTTGGGATATGGTTCTACCTAGGAGATATATATGATACACCCCGGGAGGCCAGATAGGTTGTTTACTGATTGCACGTTGATTGCACTTATCAATTGAATTATGTATGGTTAGTCTAGATACTTGTAGTATCTTAAGCTGTGATGAGCCTATTGATGGCTAGACACAATAATATACTACATCTGTTGATACGTACATGTCATGACCCAAAACCAGATCGCGATTAAAGGAAGTAAAATCAAATAAAAGCAACCACAAGACTTAATTCAAATCCTAAAGTCTGGAGTCATGAATACAAGAGCATCTAAAGTAGTATGAATAGGTAATACAAAGCTAGCTGATAATGTAAAATACAAAGTCTAGACTAGAAAGGAAGAAAGTAAGTCTCAAAAGATCCACGACGACTCGATGTCTGAACCTCACTACTAAATCTAGGATAGATGGAAGAAGACTCTGGTCGAATGAGATCAACTACCCTGTATGAGTTCCTATGCTTGATTTGCACGGAGGAAAGAAAGTAGAGTTAACTACACCGAAATATACTTAGTAGGGTCAACCAACTAGGTAATCGAAATTGAATAAGTATGTAATAACGAATAATCCTGTCATCTGCATTAAAAGGGTTAGTGCACAATAAAAATATACAAATGGATAAGATAAGATTACAATAATAATCAATGATGCAACGCAAGGAGATGTGTGAATGCAATATATAGGGTGGAATCACAACCATCTCTAGCCAATTTATGCATCTACCAAGCTAAGGCTACTAGGTAGAACCTATGGGGGTATCGTCATACCATATACCAAATGTCTCTCAACCTTGCTACCAACCAATGGTCAAAGGGTGTCATAATATCTCAACCTTGCCATCTTCCCATGGTCAAGATGTTTGAAAAGTGGTATATCTCACCCTTACTTCCTGCCCGGGTCAAGGGGTTTTGTAAAAAGTGGTACATCTTTCCTTTGCCTCCTGCCTGGGTTAAGGGGTTTTATAAAAAGGTGGTACATCTTACCCTTGCCTCTTGCCTGGGTAATTGGATTTTATAAAAAGGTTGTATAGTATCTCAAAAATGGTACATCTTACCCTTTCCTCTTCCCCGGGTCAAGGGGTGGTACAATGCAATATGGAACGAATGCATGTCAATGATACAAATCAATTTATATAATGACATCATGATAAAAATACCAATAAATAACCATCATAGAATCATCGAGAATAATACAAGTGCCACAACTGGTACCACTAACCATCCTCATGTCTCAATTAATCATATTTATACCAATAGTCAAGTGTTCCAATGATATCGGACCTCACACGTCTCAAAATATATACATGATCCTGAAATAAAATATCTAAAATACTACCAAATTACCACAAAACTTCCCAGATGATGTCACAAGTCTCATATTATCACAGTAATATCCAAAATATCTCAATTCTCATGATTTCATCTCAGTTTATCAACAGAATCACAATCTACTCAAATTTCGGCATATCCGAAATCACCTTTCCCTCACAATTCTATCATACCTAACCAATAACTCATGAATCAATTTAAATCTTACAATTACCACATGAACATATTCAATAACTCAAATCCTATCCTAAAAAGATTAGCTGAACCTACCTCGATCCTGAAACCGCACCAGGACAAGCTTTTAATAAACCCAAGCCTCTAAACTATCATCGAATCAACCAATCGCTATCACAAATAGATACTACGTGTCAAAAGATGCATTTTGACACCCATATTAGCATGGATTACGCTTAGGGGCAAAATGATCAAAATAAAGCTAAAAGTTGAAGTTTCTGATTCTGGAAATTGATCAAAAATTATGATTTTACGCGAGAAGAGAAGTTTGTGGGTGAAAATCCAACTAAGTTCTAGCTCAAATTGAAAGAAAAATCACCAATTAAAGTTTCCAAAACCAAGAGATAAAATTTCCAATTGTTGACATTCAAAATCATGAAATTTAAGATGAAATCAAGATAAAAGTCATCAAAATTAATCGGAATAATGATAGAAACACTTATCCAAAAGAATTTCACAAAACGTCTCTCAAAAACCGCCTCTCAAATCTTGAATTTTATGAAAATGGTTGAAAAATGGTGATTCCCAAAATTAAAACACTATTCAGGGAAAATGCATTTCGCGAATGCAGAAGTCAACTCTGTTGAATTCTTTGCAAATGCACTTCTTCGTCCAAGAATGCAAATAACAAGGGTCATGTGCTCTGCGAACATAGAGAAGGAATTTGGCTGCACTAAATACTGCAAAACACAGTTATTGCAAATCTCGATACAGAGCCTCGTAATTCATTCATAATCCAAATTTCATAAATTAAACATGTATCCATACTAGAAATAATAATCCAACCTCAACGGAATTATCAGAATTTGATTATGAGGTCTCCTTGACATAATTACCAATGTAACTCCGATAAACTAGTTTAAAACTCAAAAATACCAAAACTTCCCTTAGCAACTCGAAAAATTATGATGAGATAAGTTCTAGCATTAGTTTCACCATCCAGGACTGCTGGAACTATTAAAACTTCAATCTAAGTTTTTGAACTCAAAATGTTGACCAAAGTCAAACTTTTGCTTTGGAAACAATTAAAAAATGCAACTTGGATCCAAAAACTTTATGTCATCTTTGAATTCAATTTCTAACTTCTCCCAAACCAGATTTGACGTTCCGAAGCTGATGGAATCGATAGATTTCTAATTTGACACCCAAAAATTAGAATGGTACATAAACTCACTTTTTTCACAACTTAAGCTTCCAAAAATTCCAAAACTCACATTTTTCACTTTTAAAGCATAGGCTCTCAGTTCCACAACACAGATGGTTCTAAATAAGTCCAAAGCAACTTATGAAGGGGAAAACAGTAATTTTCATTGATAAGCTCAAAAACAACTAGTAAGGTAATTACAATATATTTATCTGGTTGCTTGTGTGTTTGTTGGGTTGTTAAATATTAGGAAACATGTTATGTTTTGGGAACTGATTGCGTGTTATGCTCCTAACTATATGCTAAGGGTACAGTCTGCCGCCATACCTTGATGTTTAGCCGAGGGTACCATCCAAGTTCATCACGCCCCCATGTACAACTCGGGGTACTACATGCCCTAATTATCAAGCCCTGGACCTAGGGTGCAGACGTGACATAACGCACAGGGAACCCGAAGAGATCCTAAGCAAGCCTCTTAACATATCATTACACGTCCTTGGTCGCGAAAGCAATAAATTATCAATGAATGACTAAAAGCAAGGGTTTAGGGACTAAGGGGAAACCTTCATATCATAAACAACAGGAGTCAATAGAGTCAAAGCTCATAGCATAGATACATAATATGTCTAACAACAGCTCTACTGCATAGATAAGAGCGGAGGGCCAAGACAAAACAACAGGGCTCACTCTTATAGTCAATACATAAGTTAAAGAGAGAAAGTCTTAATATGTAGCAAGAGATCATAAGTAATATCCCCGGAATGGAGGACTCACCAACAAGCTTGATAGAAGTCATACTAGCCACGTAGAGAAAGAGGATGATCGAGCAGTACACCGGTTCCTACATGGTGACATCGTGTAGACATAGAGTATATGTTAGTACGTTTGAATGTACTAAGTATGTAGGATGCAATACAACAATAGATAGTTATCATAATCAAAATGCTTAATTAGTCAATGGATGATCATATGGCAATATGACACGAATGGAAGATGCTTGAAGTAAATCATACTTTCATAGAACAAAACGCATGTGTAGGAAGTAACCATTCTTAGTGTAATCTAAGGCCTATCACCTCCTTGGAGAGGCACATGAGGTACAAACCCCTTCATGAGTTTGATGAAGTATAAACCCCCTAATGGATTGATGGGTACAAACTCCCAACATGATTGATAGAGTACAAACCCCCTAACAAGGTTACCCAGGCCTACTACCCCTCGAACTAGGTGATCGAGGTATCCACCCCTCAATAGGTTACTCAGGCCTACAACCCCTCAAGCTAGGCTTGGTCATCCTCAGCATTATAGAGATAATATCATATATACATTCCTCCTATCATTTATGCTATAATTATATGATGATGAATCTAAATCATTTAAATTAGAGTGAAAGGAAGCTTGAGTATCATGGGTGAAAGGAGCCCATGAAAGAAACCCACATAACTTAGCTTTTGAGATGACTTTAATGAAGATTGGAGATGGAGACTTGAAGCTTGAGAGGAAATCCTTAGATCCGGAGAGGGTTTTGAGACTTAAGTTTAGGAGTAAAATATTTGGCTAAGTGTTTGAATGAGTATTGGGGAATATTTAGGATGACATGAGGTTGAAAAATGGCTAAGTATAGGTATTTTAACATTTGGGAATACTTAGGCCCAAAACTTAAAAGTCTTGGACCGAAGTCAAAACTAGAGAAAAAAGTATCACTCGTGCGCGCCCTTAGCGCATTGCGCCAGGGACGCGAAAAACTGACTGGAAATCATTGTTTGGAAAATCAAAATTGCTAATCATTTACTCTTAAATTGGGGTTAGACGTATCTTCACTCAAAATGACCCCCTGAACAAAAATATGAAGTCGGATTTTTGATATAGCGTACGGATTTTGAGATATATGGAAATTATGATTTTTGGCACTTTTGAGACACATTTTTTGGCACTTTTTGGGGTCGTTTCAGTATCTTTCCCTTGGGAACATTCATCCCCAAATGTCAAAGAGACGTATATAAGAGACATAAACATGACAATTTCAGGCCACATAGAAGTGCAACAATGCAGTTAAACATCATTTTAAAAATCCCATCATAAGTGTAAAATCATCATAAACTTAGTCAATTTAAACATGAACATATGCAATGACATGAGGGATGAACATAAGACCTAAGATCATATAAAGGACTTAGATCAATACCTTAGGCTTGAGTTGAGTGAAAAATGTAAGGATATCACTTTTGCATGTCCGCTTCAGCCTCCCAAGTAGCACTTTCAACTTGTTGATTCCTCCAAAGGACCTTAACGGAAGCGACCTCTTTGTTCCTCAATCTCTTCACTTACCTATCCAAAATCTAAATCGGAACCTCGTTATATGTCAAATTATCTTAACCAACACCCACAAGATCAAGAGGCACAATGGCATTCTGATCACCCACACATTTCTTCAACATGGACATATGAAACACCGAATGAGTCAAATCCATTTCTCTAGGCAGTTCCAACTCATAAGCTACCTTGCCAACCCTTCTCATCACCCTATAAGGACCCATATATCTTAGGATCAACTTGCCCTTCTTACCAAAATGGACCACACTCTTCATGGGTGATACCTTCAAGTAGACCCAATCATCAACCTTAAACTTAATATCCCTTCTTCTCACGTCGGCATAAGACTTTTGACGACTTTTGGCCATCTTCAACCTTTCTATAAACATTCTAACTTTTTCAAGAGCCTCCATAACCATATTTGGTCCCAACAAAGACAGCTTACCAACCTCAAACCAACCAACCGATGATCTACAATGTCTACCATAGAGGGCCTCAAAAGGAGCCATACCGATGCTAGAATGATAGCTATTGT
>DF357295.1:76341-90882 GCA_000787875.1 Solanum virginianum | reverse complement strand
TAAGGCGATCAAGGTACTAACCCTCAACAAGGTTACTTGGGCCTACAACCCCCCGAGCTAGTCTTGGTCATCCCCAACACTATAGAGATAATATCATATATACATATATATATTCCTCCCATCATTATATAGTCATCTTAGCCATATATTCTTTTCATCATCGAATAATCATCATATTCACACATCCCTTTCATCATCATATAGTCATCATATACATACATTACTTTCATCATCATATAATCATTCAACTCATAATACATGCATTGGACCTTCAATTACTCAAGAATCCATAACTAAATATTTTATCAAACACTTAGAGGGTGTGTAATGCTAGTATAAAACCATACAATTCAAGAGTGAAATCATGCTAGTAAATTCAATATAAAACCTTCAATAGATACTAGGTAACACCCTCAAGCAATATATATCAAAACCCTTTATCAAATCTTACAATAGACCTTAGATTCATATCTCAAAAAATGGTAAAATAGTCACAATTTCATGAACTCCAACATAGTGTGCAATGATTTTCATAATAAGATAGACCCAACTACAAATCAACTTTAAATCATGCAAATTAGAGTAAAAGGAAGCTTGGGTATTATGGTGAAAGGAACCCATGAAATAAACCCATATACCTTAGCTTTGGAGATAAACTTAATGAAGATTGGAGATGGAGACTTGACAATTGAGAGGAAATCCTTATATCTGGAGAGGGTTTTGAGACTTGAGTTTAGGAGTAAAATATTTGGTAAGTGTTTGAATGAGTATTGGGGAATGTTTAGAATGATACGAGGGAGAAAAATGGCTAAGTATAGGTATTTGCACATTTGGGAACACTGAGGCCCAAGACTTAAAAGTCTTGGAACGAAGTCAAAATTGAAAAAAAATAACACTAGTGTGCGCCCTTCGCATGTCGCGCCAGTGGCGTGAAAAGCTCACTGGAAATCATTTTTTTTAAAATTAAAATTGCTAATCATTTGCTCTTAAATTGGGGTTAGAACCATTTTCTACTCAAAATGACCCCCTGAACAAGAATATGAAGTCGAATTTTTGATATCGCACATAGATTTTGAGATATATGGAAATTATGATTCTAGGCACTTTTGAGGCATATTTTCAGACATTTTTTGAGGTCATTTCACTAATCTCTAGCCTAAGGTATCATCTAAGTTTGTCACTCCTTAATGTCCAGCCTGGTGTACTACCCGCTGTGATGTCCAGCCCAGGGTATTGCCCGCCATGATATCCAGCCTAGGGTATTGCCCGAGTCTAGTCCCAGTATAGTCTGTGGGCGAGTCCAGACTAGGGCACCACTTAGTCACATCTACAGTGTGAGATTTGGGTTCTATGTTCCTCTCCTACTATCTAAGTTAGGTTACTAGTTCAAATACAGTTGGGTGGTTGAGATATTTCCTGTCAGCTACTGATCTTTGTATGTATACACTTATACACCCCTTATTTGTGTGTAGATATACCTTTTGGGCTTATAGGACCTCAATTAGCATACACACATAGAAGTTAGGGACTTACACCCACGTACAATCTGCCCTTTGACCATGTGATATTGAGAGTTGGGTCCCGCTATGATTTTGTCTGTGGGGCTGTGATAAGGTTTCTTTTAGTGTTCATCGATTGGTTCTGTTCTACACAATTTGGTTGGGCTCATTATTCCCTCCTGATTCTACTTTGTGATTTCCTCTAGCTCTGCCTAGTTAGGTCTCCGAATGCCACATATATAGTTGACACTTAATCTTTGGGTTCGTCAGTCGGTATCATTGCACACTATGTGTCACGACTCAACCCTAGGACCTAGACGTGATCGACGAATGGGGAATATGAAGGAACTCCAAACAAGCCTCATAACATATCATTACACATCCTTGGTCACAGAAGCAATATAAAACAACATAAGAAATATGAACAAGGGGAAATGGGACTACGGGGAAAGCTTACATCAACATCATAATCAAGAGTCAAGAGTCAAAGCTCATACATAAGAAAGTGTCTCAATAGAAGGATAATAGTAACTTAGACCGAGGTCCTCGAAATGGAGGACTCACCAGCAAGCTTGGAATAGCACCATCTAGCAACGTGGAGGAGGAGGAGGATCAACTTGGACACCGGTCCCTACATGGTGATATTATGTAGGCAAGAGGATGCGTTAGTATAACAACGTGGAGGAGGAGGTGGATCAACTTGGACACCGGGCCCTACATGGGGATATTATGTAGGCAAGAGGATGCGTTAGTATGTTTGAATGTACTAAGTATGTGGGATGCAATGCAACAAGAGATAAGCTTTATGATCAACATGCATAATAATAGGCAATAGACATAATATAGTAAGATGACATGTATGATCAATGCATAAGTAAAAACATGCTTAAGTAACCCATGCTCATATAAGATATCATAGGTGAAGAAAAGACCAAGCTAGCTTTCCAAGGTATGAACCCTTGGGGTTAGTGATGATACCGCCCCATCACTTAGGTGGATGAGTATGAACCCCCATCTCGGTGCTGCCCTATTACCTAGGTAGATGAGGATGAACCCCCATCTTGGTTGATGAGTATAAACCCTTATCTATGTTGATGACAACGCCACCCCATCACCCTAGTGGAGATGAGTATTAACCTCATTCTAGGTTACCTAGGCTCTTATCCCCCCGTATCGGGCATGGTCTATGCAACATCTTATATAGGATTCATCTTAAGTTCTAATGTAATACCTCATGTAGGAATTATCATGTATATAAGCTTATTTTATCATCATAACATCATTCATATTATATCTCATGCTTTGGACCTTCAATTTCTCAAGAAACCATAATTGGACATTTTATTAAATACCTTGGGAGTGTATAATGGGGGTAAAAGAGCATGAAATTTAGAGATGAAACCATGCAAGAAAATCAGTGGTAATACCTTTAATCAACACCTTGCAATACCCCCAAGACATTCATATCAAAACCTCTCATCCAATCCAACATTAGATCCAAGATTTGAAGCTCAAAATATGCTAAAACAGCCATACTTTCATGAACTAAAATCATTATGTAGTAAATTTCTCAATATAAAAGAGCCACATGTAAAATCAAATTTAAATCATACAATATTAGTAAAAAGATGGTTTAGGCACCATGGGTGGAAGGACCAATGGTTCAACACCACATACCTGAGCTTTGGAGAAGTCCTTGGTGAAGATTGAAGATGGAGGCTCGAAGCGTGAAAAGAATCCTTAAATCTAGGTGAGGGTTTTGAGTCTAGAAACATCAATCTTAATAATTTTTTGCCAATTAGTATTAGCAAAAGTCAACCATGGAAGGGCTTTAACTCTTCGCTTAATTTGCTAAACTAAAGAAGTATGTTGTTCTGTCCAAGAACCTTTATGACCCTTTTTTAGGGTGATTGATGAAGAAGTGGTTTTTGATATTCGCCAATCTATGAAGCATTCTAATGAATTTAAAAGTGAGGATTGGGAAATTAAGGAAATCTAAGTACTCAAGATAGCTATGTCATGCCGCGACTATAAATCAAACGTTGTTTAGGAGGCAACCCAAAGTGGACAGGCGCTTGGGCATCGAGGTATATTTTTGGCCCCTACTATTATCTTTTTACTTGATTTGGTGTATTGAGGACAATGCACAACTTTTTTGATGGGGTGTTAGTAGTTATGGACCTTAGTGAAGCCTGAGTAGCTTATGGTCCATAACTACCCCAAATTTTTATCCCAAGATTTTCTTGCTTGTGTTCTTTTTCCTCATGTACATTTAATTTTTGTTTAACAAGCATGCTTAGGATGTTTTATATAATCTTTGTAGCATATGGTACTTATACTTATGTCATACAACTTATTTTTGATGTTTTATGTAATGATTTGAAAAATGGTACCCACCAAAAATATTTTGAGTAGTAGTTAAATTGCAACCATGTATATTTGGGTGTTTGGTTATATTTGTCTTGATGAATGTGGGTATTTGAGATATGAAGCATGATTTGTGAGTTTTATGTTGCTAATATATGTAATGTATTGTGTGAGGGAGCTTATTTTGAAAGATTTATGCATATTTTATGCGAATTCAGAACTTGTCCTATAACTTTTAGTTTAATTGTAAATTAAATGGATTAGGAGGTGATCCTAGGCCATTGTTCTGTAAATTAGCCCACTTTAGCCTAAAATAACCAACTAAATAATTTTTTATCCCTTGTTCTAAATATTTGAGCCTTACATGAACCAATTCTTTCTGAAATACCTAATTAGCCTAACATTGTCTAAGTGATAAATCTTGAGACTGGGCCTGGTCTATCTTAGAGCATTTTGGACCTTGACTGAGGAAAAATGCCTAGGTTGAGGGTGGCTACCAAAAGTGGCCCTGGTTTTGGGGGAATAGATATTGTGTACTTTAATATAGGCTAAACGCCTAAGTTGAGGGTGGCCGGTGTAGAGGTGAAATCACAAAAATAAGGTGGTAAGTTGGGAATGAGTAAAAAAAGAAGAAAATCATGTATCGGGAGAAAGAAAAAGAAAAACATGCCTTAGATTGAGATTAAAAGGAAAATGAGTTGTGAAAATGAGGCAAAAGCTGAAAAATTAGAAGAAAATACTCGAAAAAACTAGAATATTAAGAAAAAGAGAGAATAAGGTGAAATTGATTGAGTTTGTAAGGTGAAAGTGATGAAAAACGTGGTTCAAGGATGGTCTTTAGTCACTATGTTTCCAAAAATGCCCTACCAAAGCCCATGAGCGTACGTTATAGGCATAGACAGTCTTAGAGTGATCCTAGTCTGGCTAGTTGAAAATCTGAGTCATGAGTATATGGGCAAGCCTATGGTATTAGTAAATGTGTATGAATATCTTTGCGAGTATGAGTGTGTTTGCAGATTCCTAGTGTTAATTTTGAAATCATCATTGAGTGTGTTATTTGGGACTTCTTTTTGTGAGGGCATCTACATTGCATTTTTAGCACTTGACTTGTTTAGTGATTGTGGATTATGGATATTCTCTTGGTTGTCATAGTTGCATTTTCAGACACATCATTATGTCTTGGTTTTGCTAAAATAGCTATCTGCTTTTGTTTTGAAAAGTTGGTATGGGTACCTGAGCTTGAATTGTACAAGTTATATGCCATTAATTTCTGTTCTGTCTGTTGTGTTATTTAGTTAGATTGAGTCATCGCTTTAGGACAAACAACAATTTTAATTTGAGGGTGGTAATGTGCTATTAAAATACAACACATTCGATGCCTAAAACTTGAGATTTTGTGTATTCTCAATGAGACATTTATGATTTTTATGTGCTTTTGTGTTTGTTTTTGCAGGAAAAGCAGGTTGGCACAATTTTGGGAAGATTGAAGAGTTTTTAAGGTTTTTACAGACTTACGAGATTCTCTATGAGTCATAGAGCTATCTACAAGTTGTAGAGTTGGTTTCGTAGGAATTTCTAGTCTTTGATGGAATTCTAAAGATTTGAGGTTCAGTGACACGAGACCTCTTTATGACTCGTAGTTCACTCTACAAGTCATATTGGGAGGTTTCGTAGAAATTTCCAGTGTTTTCCAGTGTTGGACCAAGTGCTACAGATATGGACTACGAGAGGACAATACGAGTCGTAGATCAGACAACGACTCATGAAGATGTTTCTTTGCAGTGAAGTCCAAGACTTAAGAAGCTAAACACAAAAGCTCGATTATGACTCGTACACCTAAGTACGAGCCGTAACTGCAAGTCGTAGCAGCCACTGACCAGTTTTTTTAATTTATTTAGGGACTTATTTTTAAATACTATAAATAGTAAATATTAGGTCATTAAGCACAGTTTTCATAGTTTTTCATAGATTACAACAGACATAGATAATAGAGCATGAGAATTAGAGCATTTTAGGGTTTTAGTTTTGTAGACTAAATTTTGGAGAAGAGATTCACTTGTGGATTCAATTCATCTGTCAATCTTGTGATTCTCAATACAAATTGGGTTTTCTTGTTCTTCAATCTTTTTGGATAAGTGATTAAACACGTCTTCTCTATTCATTATTTTTTTATTTGCCCAAAATGTAAGTAGCTAAACCCACAACATGGGGTTGTGGGAACCATGAAGATCTAACCAAATAGACCCAAATTATTTGCAATTGTTAGAATAGGTATTTACACATATTAATCAATTTTCTTCATTTTACATATTTTCTAGTGGTGGCCAATATTAGAACTTTCCTAGTGATACTTTCCCTATCTAGGTGCTGATGAATAGGAAAAGAGATTGATTAACAGGATTCAATGATGTGTTCTTTTCTAATCAACCGAACTAGACCAATGGGAGGTTGACCGAGACTATGGGTAATGGTTGGTTTAGCACATTATGGAGAGGGGCCAAGTCCCATAGTGAAATTCGACCTTCACCTTTGACAAAAGGGTTGGAAGAACTTAAATTACCATTGTCACGACTGAAACCTACAACCTAGACGTGACACAATGAATGAGGAACCAAAGGGACCCCGAACAAGCCTCTTAGCATATCGCTACACATCCTTGGTCGCGGAATCAATAAGACAACAATAGAGAATAGAAATAAGGGAAAAAGGGGCTAAGGGAAGTCTTTCATATCATAAAACATCAAAGAGTCAAAGAGAGTCAAGCTCAAGCATAATTACATAACTTGTCAAACAACACCTCTAAACATAGAACTTAGTGTGGGCCAAACAACACCTCTAAACATAGAACTTAGCATGGGCCAAGATAAGCAACAAGACTAACCCTCATAGTCAAAATATACAATATAGGAAAGAGAGTTTATATACATAGCATAAGTTCAAAGACTTTGTCCTTGAAATTGAGGACTCACCAACTTGCTTTACAAAGATAGTACTTGCCTCGTGGAGGATGAGGATGAACATGAGGCGCTCCGGTTCCTACATGGTAACATCATGTCGGCATAGAGTATGCGTTAGTACATTTGAATGTACTAAGTATATAGGATAAAATGCAACAAGAGATAGGTAACATAATCTAAATGCATAATTAGGCAATAAATGAGCATATAGCAATATGGCATGCATGAGTGATGCTTGAAGTAAAACCTGATTATATAGAATATCTTATATGTGTAGTAAGAGACAATTGAGGTATTAATCCGTCAATTGGTTGATGGTTGTCTCATCCTGCCATCCATGGTGATTGAGGTATCAACCCTCAAATGGTTGATGGTGGTCTCACCCTGCCATCCATGATGATTGAGGTATCAACCCCTCAATCAGTTATGGTGGTCTCACCCCACCATCCATGTGATTGAGGTATCAACCCCTCAATTGGTTGATGGTGGTCACACCCCCATCCGTGGTGATTGAGGTCTAGCACCTACCCCAATAAGGTAGTTTGACCCTACTACCCCCCTAACAAGGCAATTGAGGTACATACTGCCCAATAAGGTAGTTCGAGCCTACTACCCCCCAAACGAGGAAATTGATCAACTTCCAACACTATAGATACTTTTCATGAAATCAACACATATATACCATCCTTTCATCATCGTAAAGTCATAGAAGTCATAGGACATACAATGGATCATAAATATCTCAAGAACCCTATACCAAACATTTTATCAAACACTTGGTGGGCGGTAATGCTAGTGTAAAACCATCCAATTAAAGAGTGAAATCAAGCAACAAATCTTGAAGTAAATCAACCCACCAATACTTGGTAATACCACCTTGCAAATTACATTGAAACCCCTTATAAAAACTCATCATAGTTCTTAGATTCATGTCTTAAAACATGCATAAACAGTCACACTTTTACAAGTCCCCAATATAGTTCATAGTCAAATTCATATTAGGAGACCCATAAGTAAAATCAACCTAGAAATATGTATTTTATGTAAAAAGGAAGCTTGACAATAGGATACAAACTTAGCAATGTCTTTTTTTATACCTTCCCACCAAAACACATCCCTCAAATCTCTATACATCTTGGTAGAATCGGGGTGAATAGAATAGGAAGAATTATGAGCCTCATCAAGAATCCTCTTTATTAATTCATCCACACAAGGCACACAAAACCTACCTTGGTACCTAAGGGCACCATCTCCCCCTTAGGAGAAAACCTCCACCTTGCCATCTTTCACCAAGGCCTTCAATTCTAACAAGGAGGGGTCAAGATCTTGCTTTGATTTTACCTCATCAACCAAGGAAGATTTTGAACCATCAATGACCACAATACCACAATGATCAACCTCTTCCAACCTGACCCCCAATCTATCCAATCAATGGACCTCTCTAGCCACCTTTTCCCCCCCATCATCAACATAAGCTAGGCTACCCATAGACACCCTACTCAAAGCATCCAAAATAACATTAGATTTACCGAGATTATAATGCACACTCATATCATAATCCTTAAAATGCTCCAACCACCTTCGTTACCTTAAGTTAAGATCTTTTTGAGTGAACACATATTGAAGACTCTTATGATTGGCAAACATCAACATGCACTCCATACAAATAATGACGCCAAATTTTCAAAGCAAATACCACTCTGGCAAATTCAAAATCATGAGTAGGATAATTTTTTTCATGCACCTTAAGTTGCCTAGAGGCATAAGCTATTACCCTATCATTTTGCATCAAAACACAACCCAAAACAATCCAAGAGGCATCACAATACACAACAAACCCTTCCTATAGGGATAAGATAGGAGCAGATACAAGCACGAATCTCTAGTAGTAACTCATTAAGCCCAAGAAACTTCTAATATCTGATGGAGTCAAAGGCCTAGCCCAATTTCTAATCACCTCCATTTCTTAGGATCCACCTTAATATCATTCCCCGACACCACATGACCAAGAAAGGCAACCTCTTTCAACCAAAATTCACATTTCATACTTGGCATAGAACTTCTCTTCCTCTTGTTTTACAACACCACCCTCAAACGGCTCTCATGCTCCTCCTCAATATGTGAATAGATCAAAATATTATTAATGAAAACCACCACAAGAAAATTAAGGTAGGGATTAATGACCCTATTTATTAGATCCATAAAGATAACTGGTGTATTGGTCAACCCAAAAGACATAATCAAAAATTCATAATGCCCATACCAAGTCCGGAAGGCCATCATAAGAATGTCACACTCCCTCACCTTCATTTGATGATACTCTAACAGAGGATCAATCTTAGACAAGTGACTAGCCCAATCATCAATCCTTGGTAGAGGATACTTATTCTTGATGGTGACTCTATTAAGTTGCCAGTAGTCAATACACATTCTAAGGGACCCATCTATCTTCTTCATAAACAACACCAGTGCACCCCGAGGTGATTAGCTAGGCCTTATAAAACCCTTCTCTAATAAGTCTTTCAATTTCTCCTTCAACTCCTTCAACTCTGCCGAGGCCATACGGTAAGGAAGAATAGAAATGGGTTGAGTATTAGAAAGGAGATCTATGCCAAAATCTATTTTTCTTTCAAGAAGAACACCGGGAAGGTTACTAGGGAAGACATCGAGGAACTAATTAACCACCGAAACCGACTTTATGGGAAGGACTTCAGACTTCACATCCCTAACCCTCACAAGATAATAAAGACACCCCTTAAAGATCAACTTTTGGGATTTAATGCAAGAGATAAACCTACCCTTAACCACCACATCATGACTCTCCCACTCAAGGACTGGTTTATTTGGGAATTGGAACTTAACCCTACGGGTTCTACAATCAATAGAGGCATAATATGCGTGCAACCAATCCATCCCAAGAATGACATCAAAATCCACCATATCTAACTCAACAAGATCACAAGAAAATGATTTATGCAAGATGCAAATGGGATAATTTCTATAGACCTTTCTAGCAACAATAGATGCACCAGTAGGTGTAGACACTTATAAGGCTCACACAAGAATTCAGGCTCAACATGAAACTTTTTGGCAACAAAAGGAGTAATAAAATAAAGAGTGGCACCCGGGTCTATCAATGCATATACATCAAAATCAAAGACTTTCAACCTATCGGACATGACATCGGGCACCTCATCAACCTTTGTCCCCCTTGGAGTGCATAAAACCGATTGTGCCAAAGGGAATCACCTTGTTGGCTTCCTCTCCCCAAAGGAACCGCATTAGCACCCTGGTCTTATGGGGGAACATCCTTACCCTTGTTTTGATTTTGAGGATAATCAACCTTCTTATGACCCACTTCCCCCTAACTATAACAAGTATTAGTGTCCCCCAAGCATGGGCCATCATGGCCTCTAGCACATCTTGGGCATATAGGTCTAGGCACCACGCCGCCACCTCCTTGGGGCCTTGGGTAGTCATTGGCAAATCTCCCACTAGGTACATGAGAAGACCCTCGACCTTGATGAAACCAGCCACCTTTGGGATATTGGAACTTACCATCAAAATGGGTCTTCTTGGCATCATTACCCCTCCTCTTTCTCAACTTCTCCCCTTCCAATTGTTTGGCATAAGTCATTATGTGGGACAAGTCTATGTCACTAATCAACATAGCGGCCTAGCACTCCTCATTCATGAAATCAGAAACACCCATCACAAACTTATTCATTCTAGACCTCGGCTAGGCAACCAAGTGTGCAACATATTTAGATAGTTGGTTGAACTTGACAGCATAATCCCTTGCACTTATAGATCCTTGCTTCAAATTCATGAACTCCATCATTTTGGCCTCCCTAAGCTTAAGAGGAAAGAACCAGTTGAGGAAAGCCACCTTAAATTCCTCCCAAAGAATCATATCATTGTTCCCCTTCTTCTCCTTCGATTGAGTATACCATATTTGGGCTACCTCCTTGATTTGGTAAGTCGCAACTCCACCTTCTCTTCTTATCTAACATCCATGATAGCCAACACCTTGTATACCTCATCAATAAATTCTTGAGGGTCTTTTCAACTTTAGACCTATTGAATTTTGGTGGGCTCATCCTCATAAAGTCCCTCACCCGATATGCAGTAGTAAGAGCATAAGGGACTTGGCCCTCTTGGTTGACTTGGTTAGCCATAGCTTGAGCTAGCAAAGTGAAAGCATCTTGGAGCTCTCCATGAGCTGGTTGTTCCTAGGGAGTGCGGGCTCTTCTTCCTCTTATGTTAGACATGATGTAGCATAGCAAGGAATATTTGTTAGATGGAAAGCCTTACCTAACTTCTATAGCATGACATAGATCACGAAGAAGGGAAACATTTCCTAAAATGTCTCATAGCCTTTTATTTATAGTTATAGTGCATAACACAACCATGAATAAGACTCTAATCAATATGGTATGTTAGATGCCAAGGACTATTAACAACCTAGTGCCTTGATACCAAGTTTGTCATGATTCAAGCCTAGGGCCTAGACGTGACACAGCAAATGGGGAACCCAAAGGGATCCCAAACAAGCCTCTTAGTATATTGTTACATATCCTTGTTCACGGAAGCAATAAAACAACAATAGAGAATACAACTAAGGAAAAAGGGGCTAAGGGAAGTCTTTCCTATCATAAAATATCAAAGTCAAAGAGAGTCAAGCTGAAGCATAATTACATAACTTGTCCAACAATACCTCTAAACATAGAACTTAGCGGTATCCAAGACTAGCAACCAGGGTCACCCTCATAGTCAAAACATATAATAAAGGAAAGAGAGTCTATATACGTAGCATAAGATCAAAGACATTGTCCCTAAAACTGATGACTTACCAACTTGCTTTGAGAAAATAGTACTAGCCACGTGAAGGATGAGGATGATTGTGAGACGCTTTAGTTCCTACATGGTAACATCATGTAGGCATAGAATATGCGTTAATATGTTTGAATGTACTAAGTATGTAGGATGCAATGCAATAAGAGATAGGTAACATAATTGAAATGCATAATTAAGCAATAAATGAGCATATAGCAGCATGGCATATATGAGTGATGCTTGAAGTTAAACGCATTTATGTAGAACATATTACATGTGTAGTAAGAGACCATTATGTACAAGGCCTACCACCTTCTTGGAGAGGCGATTGAAGTATCAATCCCTCAATCAGTTGATGGTGGTCTCACCCAGCCATCCATGGTGATTGAGGTATCAACCCCTTAATTGGTTAATGATGGTCTCACCCTGCCATCCATGGTGATTGAGGTATCAACCCCTCAATTGGTTGATGGTGGTCTCACCCCACCATCCGTGGTGATTGGGATATCAACCCCTCAATTGGTTAATGGTGGTCACACCTTACCATCCATGGTGATTGAGGTCTAGCACCTCCTTAACTAGGTGTGGCTAACTTGCAACGCTATAGATACTTTTCATGAAATCAATACATATATACTATCTTTTCATCATCGTAAAGTCATACAAGTCATAGGACATGCAATGGATCATCAATAGCTCAAGAACCCTAAATTGGACATTTTATCGAACATTTGGTGGGTGTGTAATGATAGTGTAAAATCATCAAATTAAAGAGTGAAATCATGCAAGAAATGTTGAAGTAAATCAACCCACCAACAGTTGGTAATACCACCTTGCAAAATACATTGAAACCTCTCATCAAAACTCATCATAAATCTTAGATTCATGGCTCAAAACATGCATAAATAGTCACACTTTTACAAGTCCCCAACATAGTTCATAGTCAAATTCATAATAGCAGACCCGTAAGTAAAATAAACCTAGAAATATATATTTTATGTAAAAAGGAAGCTTGGACACCATGGGTAAAAGGAACTAATGGTTGAAACCCATATACCTTAGCTTTGGACAATTCCTTGATGAAGATTGAGATGAGATCTTGAAGCTTGAGTGAAATCCTTGTGATCCGAAATGAGATTTGCCACTTGAATTTTGAGTGAAATATTTGTCTAAGTGTTTGAGAGAGTATTGGGGAATGTCTTGTATGATATGAAGATGAAAAATTGCTATGTATAGGTATTTTTATGCATGAAAAGAGTTAGGCCCCAAACCCAAAAGCCTTGGACTAAGCATGAAATAACAAGCCAATAATAACATTGATTCGCACCCTGGCAGCGTTGCGCCAGGGGCGCAGATCGTCACTAGAATTTACAAATTATGGATTTTTGAATTTTGATACAGTTGCTCTAAAATTGGGGTTAGACCCATCTCCCACTCACATTTTCCCCCTGATTAAGAATATGAAGTCAAATTTTTGATATCACGCATGAATTTTGAGATATATGAAAATTATGATTTTGGCACTTCCGAAGCACATTTTCAGGCACTTTTTAGGGTCGTTTCAATCATCTTGCATACGATATTCTAGTTGAGAATTGTGAAATTTGGGGATTTTGAGTTAGTGAATCATGGGAACATAATATTTAAGTTGCTCTCCATTATTGATTGACTTCTATTTTGGTTAGTTTAGTTTAGTTTCTTATCAATCATTGCAACCTCTCTTTTTGGGAATTGAATTAGTTAATATTTGAATTGTTTAATAGTGAACCAATAGTGAAGTCTCTATATTCCCTATGGGATTCGGCCCTAACCTTGGTTAGGTTTATTACTTTGATGATTGCTTTGACTTCAAAAGAGAGGTGTATCTTGAGCGTGATCAGTACATCAAAAATGACAATAGGATGGTGCTGACCCTCTTTAATATGGCCTCATTTATCTAGTCGGCTATAAGGCGGGCCCAATCTATGTCATAGCTAGCTAAGATGTTGGCAACTAAAACTTCCTGCTCCGGTGTCAAAGTATTATCTGCAAGAGTCGATCAGATGCGAGAATGAACAATAGCCCACCAGAACTTGGTGAAAAAGGTAAGCAAAGCCTTCATAATAGGCTCCTTGTGGGTGGTGAACCAAGTAGGTTCCGAACCGTACTCTGCAATATGACTAGCCACCCATCTCAAAAGTGTGGTCCGATGCTCACAATCCTATATAATCAATGAGTTCCTCGCCTTTCCAAACTTGTAGTCAAATTCTGTTGTAGATCTGGGGGCACGGTACTCGAGACCAAAAAGCATACAACAGATGGTCTCTTTAGATATGTCAACCCGCTAACCTCTCACTCATGTCTCTATCAACCTTAGCTGAGTGAGATGCTTCTTTCCCTTTGGAAGACTGCGCTAAATAGTGGCTGCATAGGATGCATAGAACTCCCTCACCAAAATTGAGGAGTACCAGCCAAAAGACTTTGTCAGCCATATGAGCCCATAATGAATCATCATGTCTTGTAGATTGGGGACACAGCTAAGTCCATCTGCTATCACCCTGGGCTCCTTATAGATAGAACGAGTAGGCCTGCCCCACTCTTTAGGCTGCATGCCCTCTCTGATGATCTCATCCTTGCCTTTGACGTACCATCTATTGGAATGGGCATCCGGTGCTAATAAGGAAGATGGTGCGATGAAGGACTCGACATCTGATCCTTCCTCAAAGCCCTCCTCAGAGCTAGTCTCCTCTCTAGAACGAGTCATTTGTGGTATGCTACTCCCACTCTTGTCACTACCTTCTTCTTCAGACTAGGAAGGACTATCAACAGGAGCCTGAGTACGCCCAGCTTTGGTTGTGGCTCTGGAATGTGGTATCGCAGCATAAAACTCATCATAAATCTTA
>DF357295.1:60755-76288 GCA_000787875.1 Solanum virginianum | reverse complement strand
AGTGGTTGAGGTATGTCACTCCCGCAGCATTTGGGTCCGATCTGACATCTATGATATCTAGTAACCTACTCCGCTAAGGGGTCTACTCATTTTCCAAATGCTCATCATCTGAAAGCTCATCCCTGAGCTTTCTCGTCAGAGCCTCAATCTCCGCATGTCTACCTTTTAGGGCCATAATACCTAAAACATAGACATGAACACACCATAATTAGCCCCAAGAATCAAGAAATAGTATGCAAATGGTTATCTGAGCCAGTTGCAGAAAGGCTCTACGAAAGCCCCTTTATGAGTCTTAGTGAGCACTACTAGTCATAAATTTATCTTGTAGACCATTGATTCAGAATAATGTTTTTTGCCAGAAAAGTCTATGAGACCAAGTAAGACTCATAAAATGACTTACGAATCATAGACTGGGGTCGTAAAAGAACTCCAATGAATAATTAAAGACAGGTAGGGATCTATGAGACCTATCTATGAGTTATAAATTGCTCTACAACTTATAGAAGGTCTAGTCTGATGGAAACATAAAAACATCAAGTTTTGGGAATTCTATACGAGGGGAAATTAGAACTCGTAGATTGCCCTATAGGTCATAAAAGACACTCGTGGACCAGAAATCTCTGTCACCTGAGTTTCTATGTCTGTCACACAGAATCTAAAAGACATTTTCACCAATTGAATAGAAACATCAAAGAAAGAATACAAGCACCCACTAGATTAGCTCATCACCACCAACCCCGATCATGCTTTAAACCAACATAACCTATCAAAAATGATTAAGCATGGAATAACCTATGTTGTCGACCATTCCTAATTGACTCACACAGAATCATATGCCCATGTCAACACCCACCAACTCACAATCATTAATCGTGCAATATCATTTAATCAAACATGGGTGATGATTCAATAGGCAAAGCAATTTACAATCAATAAAGTCAAAACACCCAGTTCTGACATCAAACAATCAATTTCATCAAAGGCAACCCTATTTCACATAACCAAATTCAAATTTAACAAAGATTTCATGTTCAAACACCATACCTATCATAATCATCAAATCAATCAATTAAAAGCAAGCCAAATTAAAGGTCTAATGTAACAAAAAATGTACCAAAATTAGAGATGAACTTGAAGAAGAAACAGAAGGTGAACATTCATAATCCCCAGGTAGGCCGAAATTCTTGCCGGAAAAGTGATCGGCAGTGATCGAAAAGTCGATTAAAAAAATGAGGGAAGGGGAAAGGAATAGGTTGATCGATCAATTAGGGGTCAAAATAATTTGACCACTTCTTTTTATATTAAATCGGGTCAATTGAAAAATTACTGGGCTTGGATCTACTGTCATGACCCAAGCCTAGGGCCTAGACGTGACATGATGAAATGGAACCCAAGGACCCAAACAATCTTCTTAGCATAGAAATCACACATTGGGTCTAAGGAAGTCTTTGATAGCATAAACATAGAAGAGTCAAAGTTCATACCATAAGTACATAATTTGTTCCAACAACACCTCTAATCATAGAATGGAGCGGGAGACAAGATACTTTCTGATCTCACCCTCATAGTATCAAGAGTTCACCATAAAGAGAAAACAAGTGACAAGAGTAATATAGCTAATGTCCTCGAACTTGAGGACTCACCAAAGCTTTTCTTCCAAAATGCCAAGACCAGCCATGCGGAGGATGATCAAGAGATGCTCCAGTTCCTACATGGTAACATCATGTAGGCATACAGTACGCGTTAGTATGTTTGAATGTACTAAGTATGTATGATGCAATGCAACAAGACATAGGCGACTTAGTCAAAATGCATAAACATAAGCAATGTGTAAGTATAATAACAATATGAAATGCATGATCAATGCTTGAAGTAAAACATGCTTGTAAGATATATAACTTGAGAATATAGATGACATGTGTAGGAAGGGACCATACTCATAGACTAAGGAAACGATTGCTTAGAATCCAAGGTGTATTACCCCCTTGGAAGGTGATTGAGGTATCTACCCCTCAACATAGTAGAGGGGCATGTCACCCCCCATTGTAGTGGTCAAGCTATATACCCCTCAACATCCCATCATAGTGGTTGAGGTATGTCACTCCCTCAACAAGGTGTGGTCAACTTGCAACAATATAAATACTTTTCATGAATTCAATACAAACACACAATCCCTTCACCATTGTAGAGTCACTTAACTTGTAAACTATATCATAGACCATCAACAACCCAAGAATTCATGTGAAGATATTTTATCAAATACTTGGCGGGTGTGTAACGCTAGTTCAAAATCATACTATTCAAGAGTGACATCATATGAGAAAACTTAATGTAAATCAACCCACCAACACATAGTAAAATCCTCATGCAAGATAGCTTGAAATCTCTTATCAAACCTCATAATATATTATAGTTTCATAGCTCAAAACATACATAGTCACAATAGACAAACCATCTCATAGTATAAGCTTGAAATAGGTAGACATGTGTTTCCAATCATCATTTAATAAAACCCTAATATAATTTGTAATTATAATTCATAACAAGTAATACCCATAAGTAATACATCTTGAAAATATGCAAGTTTCATTAAAAGGAAGGTTGGGCACCATGGGTGAAAGGACCTAATGGTTGAAGCCCACACACCTCAAATTTGGTGATTTCCTTGATGTAGATTTGAATGAGAACTTGAAGCTTGAATGAATTTCTTGAGATTCGAAAATAAGTTTGGGACATTGAATTTGGGTGAATTATTTGTTTAAGTGTTAGAGAGGGTTCTGAGAGCATCTTGAGTGATATAGAGTTGAAAAATGAAGAGAGGGTTCTGAGAGCATCTTGAGTGATATAGAGTTGAAAAATGACTAAGTATAGGTATTTTTACGCATAAAAGGGTATGGGCCCAAGAATCTAATATGTTAGGCCAAAACTATAAAATTAAGGAAGTCACAACACTGCTCCTTTCCAAAATTCCATAATCCCTTCCCGGTATGGGCCCAAGAATCTAATATGTTAGGCCAAAACTATAAAATTAAGGAAGTCACAACACTGCTCTGCGATAGGTCTGTATTGCAGAGCCGTCGCGAATAGTTTCTAGAAATTGCAAATTTGGCCGAAATTAATTTTTTCTATGGGTCCTCTAAAATCAGGTTTAGACCTATTTCCCACTCAATTTTATATCCTAATCAAGAATATGAAGTGAAATTTTTGATATCACGCATGGATTTTGAGATATATCGAAATTACAATTATGAGCATTTTCGAAGCACATTTTTGGGGCGTTTTAATTTCTCCCCCTTAGGAAAATTCATCCCTGAATATCAAAGAAGCATTTATTTGAGAAGAAATCTTGAGGATTTCAGCCCGACTTATGAATGCAACAAATGCATTTAAACATCATTTCAAAAACTTCAACATGATTGTCAAAATCACCATAAACTTGTCAACATAAACATGAATGTATGCAATGACATAACGACTGAAACGTAAGACTTGATTTCATATATGAGACTAAAATTAGTACCTTCGGCTTTAGTAGGATGAAAAAGATATGGGTAATGCTTTTGCATGTCCGCCTCGACTTTCCATATGGCACTTTCAACTTGTTGGTTTCTCCAATGAACCTTGACTGAAGTTACATCCTTGTTTCTGAACTACTTCACTTGTCTATCAAAAATTTCTATCGAAACCTCCTCATAATTCAAATTATCTTCTACAACACCCTAAATAGAGTCAAAATGCTTTCTAGTTTTAGGCAACCCAACAACAAAATCCATGTTGATTTCTCCCAACTTCCAAGTAGGAATCTCTATATCTTGGGCTAGGCCACCTGGCCTTTGATGTTCGGCATTTAGTTGTTGGAAATTGTGACATTCAATTATGAACATGGAAATATCTTTCTTCTTACTGCCCCACCAATACATCTATCTTAAATCACTATACATCTTTGTAGAACAGGGGTGAATAGAAAAGGAAGAATTATGAGCCTCATCTAAAATCAACTTCCTCAAGTCATAAACATTAGTCACACACAATCTACCTTGGTACCTAAGGACACCATCTCTCCCTTAGGAGAAAACCTCCACTTTACAATCATTCACCAAGGCCTTCAATTCTAACAAGGGGTCAAAATCTTGTTTTTCCTTTACCTCCTCAATAAATGAAAATTTAGAACCATCAATAACAACTACATCACTATTGTCAACTTCCTCCAACCAAACTACCAATCTAGCCAACCATGAACCTCTCTAGCCATCTCTTTCCCAGCATCAATAACATGTGCTAGGCTACTTATATACACCATACTTAGAGCATCGACCACAACATTAGCCCTACCGGTGTGATAATGCACACTCATACGATAATATTTAAGAAGTTCTAACCACTTTCTTTGTCTCAAGTTAAGATCTTTTTGGGTGAACACATATTGGAGACTCTTATGATTGGTAAACACATCAACATGAACCCCATAAAAGTAATGACGCCAAATTTTCAAAGCAATTACCACGGTGGCTATCCTCATCAAGGTTAGTGATGATAGCACCCATCACCCTAGTGTCTAATATCCGATGGAGTCAAAGGTCTAGCCTAATTTCTAATCACCTTCGTCTTCTTAGGGTCCACCTTAATACCATCACCTAATACCACATGCCCTAGGAAAGCAACCTCTTTCAACCAAAATTCACATTTTTCATATTTAGCATAGAACTTCTCCTCCCTTAAGATTTACAAGACCACCCTCAAGTGATTCACATGCTCCTCCTCACTATGGGAATGAATCAAGATAGCATCAATAAAAACCCCCATAAACAAGTCAAGGTATTGTTTAAAGATAATATTCATAAGATTCGTGAATATAGCCGGTGCATTAGTCAAACCAAAGGACAACCACAACTCAAACTGCCCATACCTAGTCCGAAAGGTCATCTTGGGAATATCATACTCCCTCACTTTCACTTGGTGATACCTGGATCGAAGATCAATCTTAGAGAAGTGACTAGCCCCTTGAAGTTGATCAAAAAGGTCATCAATCCTTGGTAGAGAGTACTTGTTCTTTATGGTGACTCTATTAAGTTGTCGATAATCAATACATATTCTAAGAGAACCATTCTTCTTCTTCTCAAACAACACCGGTGCACCCTAAGGTGACTTACTAGGCCTTATAAATCCCTTCTCCATCAAATCTCTCAATTTCTCCTTCAACTCCACCAGGGCCTTACGGTAAGAGGGAATATAAATAGGTTGAGTGTTGGGAAAAAGGTCTATACCAAAGTCAATTTCCTTTGCGGGAGGAACACCGGGAAGCTCATTAGGAAAGATATCAAGAAACTCATTAACTATCAATATCGACTCTATAGGAAGGACTGTGGTCCCAAAATCCCAAACCCTCACAAGATGATAGAGATTACCCTTAAAAATCAACTTTTGGGCTTTAGTATAAGAAATAAATCTACACTTGACCACCACATCAGAGCTTTCCCACTCAAGGATGGACACATTATGGAATTAGAACTTGAGACTACAGGTTCTACAATCAATAGAAGCATAATATGAATGCAACCAATCTATCCCAAGAATGATATCAAAATCTACCATATCTAACTCAACAAAATCACAAGGCAATATTTTATACAAAATGAAAATGGGATAATTTCTATAGACTCTTCTAGCAATAATAGACTCACAAATGGAGGTAGACACTTCATAGGGTTAAACAATAATTCGGGGCTAACATGATGCTTTTTCGCAACAAATGGAGTAATAAAAGAAAGAGTGTCACCCGGGTCTATTAAAGTATACACATCAAAATAAAAAACTTTAACATACCGATGACGATATCGGGCACCTCATCCACCCCTTGTCTCCCTTAAAGAGCATAGAATCTATTTTGCCTTGGGTACCTTCTTGTTTGCCTTTTCTTCCTTTTCGACCCGCATTTACACCTTGGCCTTGTGGACAACCATCTCTACCCTTGTTTTGATTACAAGGAGAATTAATCACCTTATGATCCACTTCACCACTACCATAGCAAGCATTAGTGTTCTTCAAACATGGGCCATTATGGCCTCTACCACATCTTGGCTACATAGGGTTAGGCACAACACCACCACCACCTTAGACCTTTGGGTTATCATTAAAATATCTTATATTAGGAGCATTTGAAGATGTCACGACCCAAAATAGGGCCTAGATGTGACACAGCAAATGGGGAGTCCAAAGGGTCCCCAAGTAAGCATCTTAACTTATCATTACATATGATTGGTTGCGGAAGCATTTAAATGACAAAAGGAGTAGAAGTAGGGGCAATGGGACTAAGGAGAAAGCTTGTATAACATCAAAACCAAGAGACAAAGAGTCAAGGCTTATATCATGGATGCATAACATATCCAACAACACCTCTACTAAATAGATAAGAACGGGGTCCAAGACAAAGAAACCAGGCTTACCCTCATAGTCAAAATAGAAAATAAAGAGAAGTGTCTCAATACATAATAAGAGAAACATATACTAATGTTCCTGAAGTGGATGAGTTACCAACTAGCTTGAGTAGTACCGAACTAGCCACGTGAAGGAGGAGAATGATCAACTTGGGCTTCGATTCCAACACGGTGATATCATGTAGGCAAGAGTATGTGTTAGTACATTTGAATGTACTAAGTATGTAGGATGCAATGCAACAAGAGATAGGCATCATAATCAAAATACATAAGAATAGGCAATAGGCATAATATAACAATATGACATATATGAATTATGACCAATGAATAAGTAAAACATTCTTAAGTAACTTATGCTCATATAGGATATCATATGTGTAGAAGAGACCAAACTAGATTTCCAAAGTACAAACCCCTTGGTAGGTTAGTGATGATAGCACCCATCCCCATAGTGTGTGAGGTACAAAGCCCTCATCAAGGTTAGTGATGATAACACCTATCACCCTAGTGTATGAGGTACAAAATCCTCATCAAGGTTAGTGATGATAGCACCCATCACCCTAGTGTGTGAGGTACAGACCCCTCATCAAGGTTAGTGATGATCGTACCCATAACCCTAGTGTTTGAGATATTAATCCCTCAACTAGGTTACCCGGATCGGGCATGGTTTAATGTAACACTTTATATGAAATATATCATATACATAAGCTCTTTTCTTCATCATATAGTCATTCATATCATATCTCATGTTTTAGACCTTCAATTCCTTAAGAAAACACATCCAGACATTTTATCAAACACTTTGAGGGTGTGTAATGATAGTGTAAAACCATGAAATATAGAGGTGAAATCATGCAACAAAATCCATTGTAAAACCATCAATCAACACCTTGCAACACCCTCAAGCAACATACAACAAAATCCCTCGTCAATTAATACAATAGATCCAAGATTTATAGCTCAAAACATAGCAAAACAGTCACAATTTCACATAGCTTTAAAATAGTGTGCAGTGACTTTCATAACAAGAAAGAGCCATTTGTAAATCAACTTTAAATCATGCAATTTGAGTAAAAGGAGATTAGGGCACAATGGGTGGAAGAACCCAATGATTGAAACCCACATACCTTAGCTTTAATTTAGTAAGAAAGAGGTTAGGGCACCATGAGTAGAATGACCCAATGGTTGGAACCCGCATACCTTGATTTTGGAGAACCCTTGAAAAAAAATTACAGATGAAGAATTGAAGCTTGAATGAAAACCTTGATGAAATCCTTAAGATTGGTCTTGAGTTTTTGGACTTGAATTTAGGGTGAAATATGAGCTTTAAAAGAAATTGGAGATGGAGACTTGAAGCTTGAATGAAATCCTTGAAGAAATCCTTAAGATTGGTCTTGAGTATTGGGACTTGAATTTAGGGTGAAATATGAGTAAGTGTTTGAGAGGATATTGGGGAATGTTAAGGATGATATGAGGGTAAAATAAGGCTAAGTATAGGTATTCTTCATCCAAAGTCAAAAAAAGGTGAAACCAAATGCGTTGGAAATCTAATTCAAAAAGATTTAATTTGGTAGTTCGTGAGCCATCTAGTTCTTTGCATGCTAAGAGATATGCCCCTTTAACATTGACCCTCCTAAATCCCATTTTTGTGATTTTGGAATTTTGATACGGTCGCTTTAAAATCTGGGTTAGACCTATTCCCCACTCAATTTTGCCCCCTAAAAAAGAATATGAAGTTGGAGTTTCGAAAAGACGAATGAAATTTTTAGATATATTGAAATTACAATTCCAAGCACTTTCGAGGGACATTTTCGGGCACTTTTTGGGGTCATTTCAATATCTCCCCCTTGGGAACATTCGTCCCCGAATGTAGAGAAAACGTATATAACAATAGTGATCATAAACAAATCAACCCCAACAAGAATGCAATATTACATTTAAAATACCATTTTTAAAATCTCAACGTAAGTGTAAAATCATCATAAACTTGCCAACTTAAATATGAATGACAGAGGGGATGAGACATAGGACTTGGAATTACATGAAGGACTTATTCTCTATCTTAGGTTTGATTAGAGTGAATGAGGTACAAATATTGCTCCTATAAGACGCTTCGGCTTCCTTGGAGACACCCTTGACTTGATGATCCTCTCAAGAGGGCCTTAATGAACACCACATCCTCATTAATCAACCTCTCCGCTCATCCCATCCAACACCTCCACTGGGACCTTCCCCTAGGCCAACTTGTCCTGCACATCACCCACAATCTCAAAGAGTGCTATAGTACTAGAGTCACCAACATGTCCCATCAACCTAGAAGCATGAAGAACTGGACAAACCAAACCCCTAACCATAGGTAATCCCCAAACTTATGCCACCTTACCAACTTCTCTCTTCATCCTACAAGGACTCACAACCATAACTCATTTGTCAAGCTTAACCACACCTATTCCACTTGTTACCACGAACTACCATCTCCCCCTTAGGAGACTACCTCCACTCTACCATCTTTCCACCAAAACATCCAACTCTAATATGGTGGAATCAAGGCCTTGCTTAATCTAGACCTTATAAACCAAAGAAGATTTGGAACCATCAAGAATGCTACACTACCATGTTCAACTTCCCTCAACCTAACTTACAGTCTAACTAACTGATGGACCTCTCTAGTCACCCCTTTGCCACCATCATCAACATATGCTAGCCTACTTAGTGCACTGATAACAACATTAGCCTTACCAGGGAAAATAATGCACACTCATATCATAATCCTTATGGAGTTCTAACCACCTGCTTCTTACCCTCAACTCACACCTACTATATTTAGCAAACAACCTCTCATCCCCAAGACTTGCAACACTACCCCCAAATGGTTCGCAAGCTCTAAATAAGTCAATGCTCCACCACTAGAGGCCACCACAAACATGTCAAGGTAGGGTTTTAAGACCCTATTCATGAAACTCATAAACACTACCAGTGCATAAGCCAACCAAACAACTCCACCAATATTCAAAATGATTATTCCTAGTTCAAAAGGACACTTAGGGATATCACCCACCCTCCTCCATACTTGAGAACAAAACCTGAACCTCAAATCAACTTTAGAGAAGTGACTGACCCATTGTAGTTGACCAAATAGATCAACCATCCTTAACCATCATATTACAACCTTAATAGTTCTACACTCATTAGAAGCATGCTATGCAAGTAGCCAAATAGATCAACCATCCTTAACCATCATATTACAACCTTATAGGTTGTACACTCATTAGAAGCATGCTATGTAAGTAGCCTAAACTACCCCAAGACCTCCAATCCATCAAGCTAAGTCCAACCAAGATCACAAGACAAGACTCTATGCAACAATTACATAGGGTAACCCTTAATAGATCTCTTCTAGCCACTATAGGCTCACACAACCATTTGGGATACACACATGAATCCTATTAACACAAAGGAATCACACAAGATATAGCAACTCCCGAAATTATCAAATCACCCTACTCAAAATGTTGGTCACAACATTGGCCTTACTTAATGTCAACTAAGTCCGAAGAGAGGCAATAGAAGATAACCTTTTTACAACCTCCGGTAATAGTCCGTTAAACCCAAGAAGCTCCTAACACCCAAAGGAGTCAAGGTCTAGTCTCATAGTTAATCACCTTTGTATTACTAGGGTCCACTTTAACAATATCACTCGGCACCGCATGACCTAGGAAGGCAACCTCTCACAACCAAAATTTCCATTTCTCCTTTCTAGCATCCAACATTCTTTCTTAAACTTTGTAGTACTACCCTCAAATGACTCACACGCACTACCTCATTAGGGAACGAACCATAATATCATCACCAAAACCACCATAAGCCTATTAGAGTAGGGACTAAAGATCTTGTTCATGAGACTCATAGGCATAACCAATGTACTAGTCAATCCAAAAGACACTACCACAACCACAAAAGATCGAAAAGAGACATTCAAGACCTCATCTATCACCAACAACAATTCTATGAATAAACAACTTAGGTTCAATACCTCCAATTCTCACAAGATGATAAAATGCAATCCCTTAGAGACTAATTGTACCTTAAGACATAAAATAGACCTACCTCCCTTACTACCATTTAACAAATCTCCCACTTAAAGACGGGTTCATTAGGGATTCGGGATCCAACTCTAGGGGTCCTACCATCCATGAAGACACAACATCCAAGCAACCATTACATCCCTAGTATGACATCAAAATCCACCACGCCAACTTCAACAAGCCACAAAGCACGGCCTAATGCAACACCAACCTGGATCAACACCTATGAACCTTCTAGTAATAGATACTCAACAAAAGGATAGAAACCGAGGGTCCACATAACAACTTGGGCACACAAGAAGCCCTACTAGCAACCAAAAAGAATAGAGAAGAAATAGTGGCACACCAGGCCTAACAATCATGCACAACACAATAAAAAAAGTAAAAACAAACCTCAATATACTGGTAGTAACATTGGGCACCTCATCCCTTCCTTGAGTCTCTTGATCAACATCACCACCTTTACTCTTGTATCTTCCATATAGGCAATCCAGAATTCTGTGGCCTATTTCACTACACCCAAAATATACACTGTATCCCTCTAATATGTGCCACTATGGTCCATCCTATACGTAGGGCACTTAGGATTATCCATCCCCCCATCACCTGCTTTGCTCTTATTGCATTTACGAGGGCAATCTTTAACTTTATGACCCATTTCCCCATAACCATAATAAGCGTTTATACCTTTCAAGCATGGGCCATCATGCCTCTACCATATTTTAGGTATCTAGCATAAGGTACCACACCACCACCACCACTATACTTGGGGCTTTGGAACTTGCCCATATTGCGGGCCCTCTTGGCCTCACTACCTTCCCTATCACCACTAGAAGTCTTAGGAACACCCACTTGTTGATTGAGTCAGGTTGCCAATATTGCCACCACTTTGGCCATTACCCATAAAGCATTACAAACCTCCATATTTGACATATCACCATCTTGAGTAGCTTGAGACATATTTTGAAATGTAGCGGTTAAGGGTTAGCCATAAACCCTAGGGGATCTGACTCTATCGCACGACATGGATCATGAAGAAATAAAACATTTCCTAAAATATCTCATAGCCTTCTACTCATAGCTATGATGCACAACACAACCTTGAATAAGACTCTAATCGACACGTTATGTTGAACTCCAAGGATCTATCAACCTAATGCTCTGATACCAAGTTTGTCACGACCCAAAATAGGGCGTAGATGTGACATGGAGAATAGAGAGCCCAAAGGGTCCCCAAGAAAGCCTCTTGACTTATTATTACACATTATTAGGCACGGAAGCATTTAAATGACAAAAAGAGTAGAAGTTGGGGCAATTGGACTAAGGGAAAAGCTTGCATAACATCATAACCAAGAGACAAAGAGTCAAGGCTCATATCATGGATACGTAACATGTCCAACAACACCTTTACTACATAGATAATAGCAGGGGCCAGAAAACAACCGGGCTTACCCTCATAGTCAAAATAGAAAATAAAGAGGAGTGTCTCAATACATAATAAGAGAAATATATACTAAGGACCCCGAAGTGGAGGACTTACTAACTAGCTTCGGTACTACCAAACTAGCCACGTAGAGGAGGAGAATGATCAACTTGGGATTCGATTCTTACAAGGTGATATCATGTAAGCAAGTGTATATGTTAGTATGTTTGAATATACTAAGTATGTAGGATGTAATGCAATAATAGATAGGCATCAGAATCAAAATGCATAACAATAGGCAATAGACATAATATAAAAATATGACATGTATAATCAATGTATAAGTAAAACGTGCTTAAGTAACTCATGCTCATATAGGATATCATATGTGTAGAAGAGACGAAACTAGATTTACAAAGTACAAACTCCTTGGTAGGTTAGTTATGATAACACCTATCACCCTAGTTTGTGAGGTAAAAACCCAGTGGTTATTTCACCCATCTCCCTAATGTGTGAGGTACAAACCCCTCATCAAGGTTAGTGATGATAGCACCCATCACCCTAGTGTGTGAGGAACAAATCTCTCATCAAGGTTAGTGATGATAAAACCCATCACCCTAGTGTGTGAGGTACAAACCCCTCATCAAGGTTAGTGATGATAGTACCCATCACCCTAGTGTTTGAGGTACAAACCCTTCATCATGGTTAGTGATGATAGCACCCATCACCCTAGTGTGTGAGGTACAAACCCCTCATCAAGGTTATTGATGATCATGTCACGCCTAAAGTCCCGTTAAGGCGGACTGGCACCCATTGCCGATAAGGTCTAGGAGAACCAACCTATATTCATGCATTATCTATACATAATATAAAGAATTTCTTCATTCAACATACCTTTAAGAAAGTAAGCAGTAATAATAAGCCAAAAGGAAATGCATATGGCTAGGCCGTTGGGGCCACGTTGTCTAAAGTATGAGACATGACCACACTTTAAATTACATTATCTACAAAGCCTTTAGATAAAGAAAAGTATCTAATAAGGGTTGGGACAGGTCCTGCCTCGACTAACTATACAATATAAAAATATGACCTCTAGACACACAAGACCTACCTCCCTTACTACCATTTAACAAATCTCCCACTTAAAGACGGGTTCATTAGGGATTCGGGATCCAACTCTGCTCCGAAGTAACCTGGAGCTTGGTAACAACAGCTGGATATCCTATACTCCAACTGAGGAGGGCTATTAGCACCTGTAAATGCAAAATCAAATGCAGGTCCACCATAAGGAACGTCAGTATAAGATAATATACTGAATATGTAAGGCAGGAAATACTGTATATGACGTAACAACTTAAATAAAACTGTGTACTAGTATAGGATAAGAACCACCTTTAGTTACACTGTGGGATCATGTACTATATGTTCTTTTTATTGCATTACTATATAATCTGTGCACAATATGTAATACAATTGACCAGCTGATTAGTGGTAAATCTATATCAAGATCGGCCCTGGCTAGACTTTTTCGTTCACCCCTTGGGCTACCTCGTGATAGGATCGACCCTGGCTAGGTGATTCTTCCATCCCTTGGGTTACCACCCATCAATAAGCAATATACTTTATCTTTCAATTACTTTTGAGATGACTCTTTTGGTGGTATAATATTGGAGTTGTAGGACTATAGATGTAATATGACATGTAAATAATCATATAAGGCAATATGACAATGAAAAGAGTACATTACCCAATTAATGAAATGCGTATGAGATGAAACAACTCGTGAACTTTCTTTAGCAACAACAACCTAAGTAACTTGGTATCCAAGTATGTAAGCAGATTTGAAGGTGACTATGTGTGGGAGCATATGAACATGTGAAAGAGTGGAGAAAGGGTGAATAGTTATGTCGGAGTTTGTATGTGCTATTATGTGCCAAGGAGGGATCTATGTTTCATGCCAAATAAAATGAAATCAAGTAGCCTTACATACCTTGATATATGACCTCGTTATTACCTCGAAATAACCTTCTTTTCCATTAAATATTTATCTACAATAAAGTAGGCAATTACAGTGGTAATAGCAGCTAAGAAACACTTCTTAGTACTCCAATTTAATGTAAAAATAAACTTTGGGCAGCAACCCATAAGTATCAACCCAACGACGTTATTTTATCCCTTCCACTCCTAAGCATATGTGTCTATTACCCATTCCATATACATGGTCTATACAACCTAATTTAGGTTCGCAACATGCTAGAACAGTCCACAATTCATAGCATGCACCAACTTCATACGACATGCAATCAGGTAGCACAACCTTACACCATTTCCTTATATCTCAATGTCAATAATTCAAAACTATACAGACTTTAACCAAACTGTCCTCAACACATCTAAACATAAAAATAGCCTTAAAACAGTCTTAGAACAACACCAAAGCAGTAACAAAGGACGTGAGGCAATAGCCTTCAATCCATCAACCCCTATAGTCCCAATCAAAATCACACTTAAGATAGCACAATAAAACTCATTGTTCAGTGAAACAAAATCAGGGCAGAAACCTTAGATTAATATCTATAACTTAAACCATGTTAGGAATATCAACTTCTCTTCATGATCCAGTCTACGAACCATAGAGAAGTCACTAAAAAAAGGCAAGTGTATAGCAACTTTCTAAGCACGTGCTTTTTGACCTTTGTTCACAAGCATAACTAGCATATACTTCTTGTTTGTCATGGTATAAGTATAAAAAATACATGGATATTTCCACTTACCTTAGCCTTCAAGATTCAGGTTTCCTTCAAGAACCCTAGAGGGCTTTATTGGCTGCATTGAGAAGTGAAGTAAAGAGAAAAAAGAGTCTTTAGGAAAGCTGAAAATTGTTCCAAAGTGAAAAAACTTAAGGGACTGTTTTTAAGCCCTTTTAAAGGGACTCTTTTGACTAAATTTCTCTTGGGATTTTCACCACATATCAACACATATTAATAATCTAGTGATGCAATAGCTTGGACCTCTCCCTTGGGCTTAAATGAGTCTCAAATTTGATGGGCCTTGGCTGCCCATTTTCCTAATTCCTCTTCACTTAGATTTGGCCCAATTAGTTAACTGGGTTGTGATATACTTAGGCCCTTTTATTATTCATCTTGGGCTGTAATTACTATCTATTTATGATGGTAAAATATGGGCTACAGTTACACTCTTAACATGGAATTTATTTATTATTGGACTTGGACAGATTTGGCATCAGGTCTCATCACCGTTTAGCTAGCATATTTAAGATAAGCATGTAGGTGGCTCACCTGCTAGCTTTCTAAGTTCTATAAGCACCTCACTTCTTTTAACTCATTTAAGGTCGTGATCTCCTTAACTTGACTTAAAACTTATTTACACTTGACACTCTTCAGTGTTAGACATACATGTTACCCTCTAATATGAGATTCAAGCACTTTTAAAAGAATTGGCACTAATTTGAAAAGCCATATCACATTTCATTTACATAGTACTAGTACTATAATATGTGGGGTGTTACATTCTCCCCCCCACTTAGGAACATTTATCCTCAAATGTTAGCATAATTGGATAACTTAACCA
>DF357295.1:43018-57951 GCA_000787875.1 Solanum virginianum | reverse complement strand
CTTCACAATTTCACATAGCTTTAAAATAGTGTACAGTCTAAGCTTCATACCACAATATAGCCACACCCTTCAACCTATATGTTGCTAACTCAACAACTTCTGTACCACTCGTATGCATAGCATCTATGTTTTATGCCAAATAATATGAAATGAAGTAGCCTTATATACCTCGATATATGACCTCGTTATTACCTCGGAGTAACCTACTTTTCCTTTAAATATTTATCTACAATAGAGTAGCCAATAACACTGGTATTAGCATCTAAGAAACACTTCTTGGCAGTCCAATTTAATGTAAAAATAAACTATGGGTAGCAACCCGTAAGCATCAATCTAACGATATTATTTCATCCCTTCCACCCCTAATCATATGTGTCTATTACCCATTCCATATACATGGTGTATACAGCCTAGTTTAGGTTCGTAACATGCTAGAAATAGTCCATAATTCATAGCACATACCAACTTCACATGATATGCAATCAGGTAGCACAACCTTATGCCATTTCCCTATATCTCGACGTCAACAATTCAAAACTATCTGGACTTTATCCAAATTGTCCTTAATACATCTATACATAAAAATAGCCTTAAAATAGTCTCAGAACAACACCAAAGCCATCATGAAGGATGTGAGGCAATAGCCTTCTACTCCATCAGCCCCAAGTCCCAATCAAAATCATACTTAAGATAACACAATAAAACTCGTTATTAAGCGAACAAAATCAGGGCAGAAACCTTAGATTAATATCTATAACTTAAACCATGTTTGGAACATCAACTTCTCTTCATAATCTAGCCTACAAATCATAGAGAAGTCATTAGAAAAAAAGGCAAGTGTGCAACAACTTTCTAAGCACATGCTGTCCGACCTTTGTTCCCAAGCATAGCTAGCATATACTTCTTATTTGTCATGGGATAAATATAATAAATACATGGATATTTCCACTTATATTAGCCTTCAAGATTCAAGTTTCATTCAAGAACCCTAGAGGGTTTTATTGGCTGCCTTGTGAAGTGAAGTAAAGAGAAAAAAGAGTCTTTAGGAAAGCTGAAAATTGCTCCAAAGTGAAATGACTTAAAAGACTATTTATAAGCCCTTTTAAAGGGTCTCTTTTGGCTGACTTTGTCTTGGGCTTTTGACCATATATCAACATATATTAATAAGCTAGTGATGCAATAGCTTGGGCCTCTCATTTGGGCTTAAATGGGTCTCAAAGTTGATGGGCTTGGCCGCCCATTTTCCTAATTCCTCTTCACTTAGTTTTGGCCCAATTAGTCAAGTGGGTTGTGATGTACTTGGGCCCTTTTATTATACATCTTGGTCTGTAAACATTATGTATTTATAATGGTAAAACACCTAAAGTTACACTCTTAACATAGACTTTATTCATTATCGAAATTGGACAGATTTGGCATCGGGTCTGGTCTCCGTTTAGCTAACATATTTAAGCTAAGCATGTAGGTGATTCACCTGCTAGCTTCCTAGGTCCTATAAGAACCTCACTTCTTTTACCTTGTTTAAGATCGTGATCTCCTTAATTTGACTTAAAACTTATTTACAATCAACCCTCTTCAGCGTTAGACATACATATTGCCCTCTAATTAGAGATTCAAGCACTTTTAAAAGAATTTATGCTAATTTGAAAAGCCATATCACGTTTCACTGTATAGTACTAGTACTGTAAGATTTAGGATGTTATAGATCGCACCCATCACCCTAGTGTTTGAGATATTAACCTCTCAACTAGGTTACCTGGATCGAATATGGTTGAATGCAACACTTTATATAAAATATATCATATACACAACTCTTTTCATCATCATATAGTCATTCATATCATATCTCATGTTTTGGACCTTCAATTCCTTAAGAAACCACATCCAGACATTTTATCAAATACTTAGAGGGTGTCTAATGGTAGTATAAAATTATGAAAAATAAAGATGAAATTATACAAGAAAATCCATTGTAAAACCATTAATCAACACCTTGCAACAACTCAAGCAACATATATCAAAACCCCTCATCAATTCATACAATAGAGCAAAGATTTATAGCTCAAAACATAGCAAAATAATCACAATTTCACATAGCTTTAAAATAGTGTACAGTGAATTTCATAATAAGAAAGAGCCACTTGTAAATCTACTTTAAATAATGCAATTTGAGTAAAAGGAGATTAGGGCACAATGGGTGGAAGGACCCAATGATTAAAACCCTTATACCTTAGCTTTGGAGATGAGCTTGGTGAAGATTGGAGATGGAGACTTGAAGCTTGAAGAAGAACCTTGATGAAATTCTTAAGATCGGTCTTGAGTTTTGGGACTTGAATTTAGGGTGAAATATGAGTCTACGAGTTTGAGAGGATATAAGGGAATGTTAAGAATGATATGAGGGTGAATTAGACTAAGTATATGTATTTTCAAAAATAAGAACCCTTAGGCCCAAGTCTTGAAAGTCTTGGACCGAAGTAAAAAAAAAAACAAGACCAAAATAATACTGCTCTGACATGGATTACTCACTGGAATTTGCATTTCTGCATATACAAGTTCTATGAAAATAGGCATAAATTCTTCATCCAAACTCAAAATCAGGTGAAACAAAGTGTGTTGGAAAGCTAATTCAAAGAGATTTTATTTGGTAGGTGGTGGCCACCCAATTCTTTGTATGCTAAGAAATATGCCCCTTTAAAGTTAACCCTCATAAATTGTATTTTTGCAATTTTTGGATTTTGATTCAATTGCTCCAAAATTCGGGTTAGACCCATTTCCCACTCAATTTTGCCTCTTGAACAAGAATATGAAGTTGCATTTTTGAAATAATGAATGAAATTTTTAGATATATGGAAATTATGATTTTGGGCACTTTCAAGACACATTTTAGGCACTTTTTGGGGTTGTTTCATAATACCCTTAGCCTTGAGGAAACTAGCCATCCTTAGGATCATGGAACCTACCTTCAAAACGAGCCCTTTTGGCCTTACCATTTCTTCTCTATCTCAACTTTTCCCCTCTAATTGTTCAGATTATGTCATGAACAAATCCATATAACCTATGAGCGTGGCGGTATGACACTCCTCATTCACCAAGTCGGAGACACCTGACATAAATTTGTTCATCCTAGACCTCGGCTTGACAACCAATTGAGGGGAATACTTGGAGAATTGGTTAAACTTGAGGGCATACTCTCTCACACTCATAGACCTTTAATTTAGATTCATAAATTCTATTATTTTGTCCTCCCTTAGCTCTATAGGTAAGAACCAGTTGAGAAATACCACTTTGAGGTCTTCCCAAAGGATGACATTATTGTTCCCCTTCTCCATCTTCCATTGGGTGAACCAAATTTGACCCACTCCCTTGAGTTGGTAGGCCGCCAACTCTGCATTTTCCTCTGAATTAAACGACTATAATAGATAACACTTTATATACTTCATCAACGAAATCTTGAGGATCTTTATTTATTTGTGATCCATGGAACTCCGGTGGGTTCATTCTAGTAAAATCCCTCACCCTTGAGGCCGGAGTAGGAGCATAAGGGAATTAGGCCCCTTGGTTGATTTGGTTCGCCATAGGATGAGCCAACATGGTAATAGCATCCTAGAACTCTTCATGAGCCACTCTACATCATGAGAGGCTTGAGGAACAGGAGGAATTGGTTGTTCCTCGGGTGTATGAGCTCTTCTTCTTTTTGGGATCGGCATAATCTAGAATAATAAAGGACATTCATTAGGGGAAAACCTTACTTTAACTTCTATAGCACCACAAAGTTCATGAAGAAGGGAAACATTTCCTAAAATGTCTCACAGCCTCCTACTCATAGTTGTGGTGCACTTCACAACCATGAATAAAACTCTAATCAATGTGGTGTGTTAGATTTCGAGGACCATGAACGACCTAGTGCTCTAATACTAAGTTTGTAATGACCCAACCCTAGGGCCTAGATGTGACACGACAAATAGGAACCCAAAGGGACCTAAACAAGCCTTTTTGCATAGCAATCACCATCCTTGGTCACGGAAGCAAAGAAAACAACAAGAAGAAAAATATAAAGGGAAAATTGAGACTAAGGGAAGTCTTTGATAGCATACACATAGAAGAGTCAAAGCTCATAACATAAGTACATCATTTGTTCCAACTACACCTCTAATTATAGATTGGAGTGGGGGCCAAGTCACTTTTCGATCTTATACTCATAGTATCAAGAGTTCAACATAAAGAGAAAACAAGCGACAAGAGTAAGATAGCTAATGTGCCCGAACTTGAGGACTCACCAAAGCTCTTCTTCCAAAATACCAAGACTAGCCACGCGGAGGATGATCAAAAGGTTCTTCAGTTCCTACATGGTAGCATCATGTAGACATAGAGTATGCATTAGTATGTTTGAATATACTAAGTATGTAGGATGCAATATATATAAAAGAGACGAAGCATCATGTAGACATAGAGTATGCATTAGTATGTTTGAATATACTAAGTATGTAGGATGCAATGCTACAAGACATAGGAGACTTAGCCAAAATACATAAACATAAGCAATAGGTAAGTATAATAACAATATGACATTCCTGATCAATGTTTGAAGTAAAACATGCTTGGAAAACATATAACTTGAGAATATAGATTACATGTGTAGAAAGGGACCATGTTCAGAGACCAAGCAAACTATTACTTGGAATCCAAGGCGTATCACCCCCTTGTAAGGTGTTTGAGGTACCTACCCCTCATCATAGTAGATAGGTATGTTACCCCCCATCATAGTTGTCAAGGTATATACCTCTTAACATGGTAGATGAGCATAGGGATTGAGATATCTACCCCATAATTGGTAGATGGGCATAGCACCCCCCATCATAGTGGTCATGTTATATACCCCTTAACTGGTAGTTGGACTTAGCACCCTTCATCATAGTGGTCAAGGTATATACCCCTCAACATGGTAGATGGGCATAGCACCCCCTATCATAGTGGTTGAGGCATGTCACTCCCTCAATAAGGTGTGGTCAACTTGCAACACTATACATACTTCTCATGAATTCAATACACACACACAATCCCTTCATTATCATAGAGTCATTTAACTTGTAAACCATATCATAGACCATCAAGAACCTAAGAATTCATATCAAGATATTTATAACACACTTGGCGGGTGTGCAATGCTAGTTCAAAATCATGTAATTCAAGAGTGACATCATATGAGAAAACTTAATGTAAATCAACCCACAATCTTATGGTAAAACCCTCATGTAAGATACCTTGAAATCCTTTATCAAATCTCATAATAGATTATAGTTTCATAGCTCAAAACATACATAGTCACAATAGACAAACTAACTCATAGCATAAGCTAAAATAGGTAGACATGCATATTTAATCAACATTTCATAAAACTCCAATGTATTTCATGCTTATAATCCATAATAAAAGATATCCATAAATAATACAACTTGAATACATGCAATTTTCATAAGATAGGAAGATTTGGCACCATTGGTGAAAGGACCCAATGGTAGACAACCACATAAAATAGACTTGATTTTTCTTGGTATAGACTTGAAGGAGACTTGAAGCTTGAATGGAGTGAAAGGACCCAATGGTTGACAACCACATACATAGACTTGATTTTTCTTGGGATAGACTTGAAGGAGACTTGAAGCTTGAATGGAGCTCCTGAGATCCGGACTTAAGGTTGAGACACTTGAATTTGGATGAAATATTTGGTTAAATATTAGAGAGGGTTTTTGAGAGTGTCTTGAATGATATAGAGTTGAAAAATGGCTAAGTATAGGTGTATTCACACATATGAGGGCATGGGGCTAAGACCCCAATGCTTTAGGCCAAAACAGGAAGGAAGTCGCAACACTGCTCTGCGATAGGTCCGCGTCCCGGAGCCATCGCGAACAGTCACTGGAAATTGAAAAGTTGGCAAAAATATAATTTCACTACGGGTCCTTTAAAATCGGGGTTATACCATTTTCCACTCAATTTTTCTCCCTGATCAAGAATATAAAGTTGCATTTTTGATATCACACACGGATTTTGAGATATATGGAAATTATGTTTATGGGCATTTTTGAGGCACATTTCTGGCGTTGTTGGGGTATTTCAATATCTCCCCCTTAGGAACATTCATCCTCGTATGTCAAAGAAACGTATATAAGAGAAGTAATCATGATGATATCAACCCAACATGAATGCAACAAATGCACTTAAACATCATTTTAAAACAAATCACAGCATGAATGTCAAAAATCACCATAAACTTGTTACCATCAACATGAATGCATGCAACATGGTATGAAGGCTGAAACTTAAGGCTTGAAATCATAGAGAGGACTTAGTTTGCTATATTAAGCTTGAATAGAATGAAAAAGGTACAGATATCACTTTTTTCATATCCACTTTGGCTTCCCCAAGTGACGCTATCAGTTTTTTGATTCCTCCAAGGAACCTTGACGGATGCTACATCTTAGTTCCTCAACCTTTCCATATGTCCATCCAATATTTCCACCATGACCTCCTCATAGATCAACTCATCCTCCACAACACCCACAACTTCAAAGAGTTCTTTGGTACTTGGGTCACCAACACATGTCTTCAACACTCTATAACAACCTTAGGCTTAATTCTCTTTCTTGCCAAACTGGATCACACCCTTCATGGGTGAGACTTTCAAGTAAACCCAATAATCAATACAAACACACATAGGCTACCTTAGTACCTAAAAACACCATCTCCCCCTTGGGAGAACCTCCACTTCACCATCTTCCACCAAAGTATTCAACTCTAGCAAGGTGGGGTCAAAGTCTTGCTTTAACTTTACCTTATCAACCAAAGAAGATTTGAAACCATCAAAACCACTAGACTACCATTCTCAACATCATCCAACCTCGTTCCCAATCTACCAAACCGGTGTACTTATCTAACCACCTTTTTGTTACCTATGATTCTCACTTTTCATATTTAGCAAGCAACCTCTCAACCCTCAAGACTTGCAACATTACCCTCGAATGACTCACAAGCTCTTCTTCATTCTAGAAGCAAATCAATATACTATCCGCAAACTATCATATACATATCATGATAGGGTTTAAAGACCCTATTCATGAGATTCATAGACTTAGACAGGGCATTGGTCAAGCAAAAGACGTTACCACAAATTCAAAATATCGGGAAAGACATCAAGAAACTCATTGACCACCAGGAGCGACTCAATACGAATCACTTAGACTCAACATCCCTAACCCTTATGAGATGGTAAATACAACCTTTACAGAACAATATGGGCCTTAAGACAAAAAATGAATCTACCCTCAACTACCATTTTACAACTTTCCCACTCAAGTACGGACTCATTAAGGAATTGGATTCTAACTCTACGGGCTCTAAGCCAAAAGGAAATGACTAGGCTGTTGGAACCATGTTGTTTAAAGTACGAGACATGACTACACTTTAATTTACAAAGTCTATAAAGCTTCTAGATAAAGAAAAGTATCTGATAAAGGTCGGGACAGGCCCCGCCTCGACTAACTATACAATACAAAAATATAAGCTCTAGACACACAAAACTCCGAAAAAACCTAGAGCTTGGTAATAGCAGTTTGATATCCTATACTTCTACTGAGGAGAGCTACTAGAACCTGTACCTGCACTATGAAATGCAAGTCTTTCGTAATGGACGTTAGTATGAGATAATATACTGAATATGCAAGGTAGGAAATACTGTATATGAAGTAATAACTCAAATGAAACTATGCACTAGTGTAGGATAAGAGATCACCTTTAGTTATACTATGGGATCATTTACTTTATGTTCTTTTTATTACTTTACCTTTACTGAATAATCTGTGCACAATATGTAATACAAATGACCAGCTGATCAATGGTAAATCTATATCGGGATCGGCCCTAGCTAGGCTTTTCCTTTCACCCCTTGGGCTACCCCCATGATAGGATTGACCCTGGCTAGGTGATCCTTCCACCTCTCAGGTTACCACCCATCAATAAGGAATATACTTTATCTTTTAATTACTTTCAAGATGACTCTTTTGGTAGTTATAATATTGGAGATGTAGGACTGTAGATGTAGCATATGAAATGTAAATAACAATACAAGGCAATATGACAATGAAAAGAGTACATTACACAACTAATGAAATGCGTATGAGATGAAACAGCTCGTGAACTTTATTTAGCAACAAGAACCCATGTAACTTGGAATCCAAGTATGTATGCGGATTTGAAGGTAACTATGTATAAGAGCATAGGAACATGTGAAAGAGTGGAGACATGGTGAATAGTTGTGTCAGAGATGGTAAGTGCCTTTATGTGCCAAAGAAGAATCTAGATTTCATGTCAAATAATATGAAATCGAGTAGCATTACATACCTCGCTATACAACCTCGGTATTACCTCGAGCTAACCTTCCTTCCTCCAAATATTTATCTACAATATAGTAGGTGATAAATCTAGCATTAGCAGCCAGTAGACACATCTTGGCAGGCCAATCTCATAAAAAAAATAACACACGGGAAGCAAGCATATAATTATAAACCCGAGCGTATTCTTTCAACCTTTTTGCCTCTAATCGCATTTTCTAATACACATTCTCATATACATATCATGTTCAGCCTGATTTAGTGCTATAATTGTCTTACAATAACCCGCAAAGAACAACACGTAAGAATTCTACACAACATACGAATAGGCGGCATAATGTTACATCCCTTTGCTACATTTCGACGTCGACAATTCCAAACCTGTTCCAACTTTAGCCAAACAATCCCCACCATATATACACATAAAGACAGTCCTAACACAGTGAGAAAATAGTTCTAAAGTATTTAGAGAATGTGAAACAACAATCTCCGATTATCAGCCCACAAGTTCCTATTAAGAGCACAATTACGACATCGTACAACAACTCACTTTTGCGGACTGTAAAAGTAGTGCAACAGCCTGGTTACATCATTAACAAGCTAAACCTTGTTAAAAACACAAGTCTTACTTCATAATCTAGCCAATAAAGGTGCAGCAGCCTAGTTACATCACTAACAAACTAAACCTTGTTAAGAACATAAGTATTACTTCATAATCCATCCAACCAAAAAGAGAAAAGCCTCTTAATCAACAAGAGAAGTGCACAACAATCCTTAGGACACGTGCTGTCCTAAAATTTCAGCATAAACATAACCAGTCTAGTCTCTTGTTTTTCATAAGAAAAACATATTAAACATATAAGTATTCTTACTTACCTTTACCCTTAAAGTTTAGGGCTTCTCAAAGAACCCTAAAAGTCTCCTTGTGGCTGCTTTGTAAAGTTAAGAAGGTGTAGAGTTCTTGTGAAAACTAATTTTTTTCCAAGTTAAGAATGACTTAAAGGTGCTATTTGTAAGCCTTTTTAAAGGAGTTATCATTCATGTTGGGCTGTACGTATTTTCCAGTTATGATGGTAAAACATGGGCTAAAGTTGCACTCTTAACACAGACTTTATTCATTATCGGACTTAGATAGATTTGGCATCAGGTCTCGTCTTCTTTTAGCTAATATATTTTAGCTAAGCATGTAGGTGACTCACCTACTAGCTTCCTTCGTCCTACAAGCACCTCAATTCTTTCACTTTGTTTAAGGCCATGATCTCCTCAATTTTACTTAAAACTTATATACGCTCGACCCTCTTAAGTGTTAGATGTACACATTTCCCTCTAATTTAAGATTCGAGCACGTTTTTAAAAAATAGGCGCTAATTTGACAAAGCTATATCATGTTTCATATGCATAAGACTAGTACATTTAAGGTGTGGGGTGTTACAGATATGTTGGCTGAACGTATTGATCTAGAAATGGTGGAATTTTCAATGTTATAATGGTTATGGATTGGTTGACTTCTTGCTATGCCACCATGGATTGCTAAACTAAGAGATTGTACCTCCACTTTCCAAATGAAGTAGTCTCAAGTCGGAAGGCAATGTTGGAGCATCAAACGGTAAGTTTATTAGGGCATAATAGTGACTTTTAATGTTGGAGCATCAAACGGTAAGTTTATTTCCTATTTTAAGGTAAGGAAGATAATGCCAAAGGAATAAATATGTAACCTAGTTAGAGCGAGGGATGTGGAGAAATAATCACGAACTCTTCAATCTGTTCCAACAGTGAATGAATTTGTTGATATTTTTCCTGAAGAGCTTCTACGGTTACCTCTAGAGCGAGAAGTAGATTTTGGTATTGATTTAATTTTAGGCACTCCACCTAACTCTATCCATCCATATAGAATGACCCTGGTAAAATTACATGAATTAAATAAGCAATTAAAAGACTTGCTGGAGAAGGATTTTATAAGGACTAGTGTGTCCCCTTGGGGTGCACCAATGTTTTTTGTACATAAAAAGGATGGCAATTTGAGAATGTGTATCGACTACTGACAATTGAATAGGGTGACAACTAAGAACAAATATCCCCTACCCAGGATTGATGATTTATTTGATCAGATATATGGTGCCAAATTCTTTTCAAAAATTGATTTGAGATCAGAATATCACCAAGTGAGCATTAAGGAGAAAGATATACACAAGACAACTTTCAAGACACGTTATATTCATTTAGAATTTCTTGTTATGTCATTTGGGCTGATAATGTACCAATAGTTTTTATGGATTCGATGAATAGGGTGTTCAAACCATTTGTAGATGTGTTCGTGATAGTATTTATAGATGATATTTTGGTGTATTCAAGATCAGAAAAGGACCATGCAAATCACCTACGTTAGGCATTACAAGTTCTTTGTGATTGACTGTTGCATACTAAGTTTTCCAAATGTGAATTTTTGTTAAAATCAGTGGTATTCTTTTGTGATATTGTATCCGGTAAAGGCTTAGGGTTGATTCACAAAAGATAGAGGTTGTGAACGATTGGCCAAGACCAATAACACCCAGGGAATTTTGGAGTTTCCTAGGGTTAACAGGTTGTTGTAAAAGGTTCATTGAAGGGTTTTATTCTACTTCTGTACCTCTAACTAAGTTAACACATAAGACATCCAAGTTCCAGTGGAATGATGCATGTGAAAGGAGCTTCCAAGAGTTGAAAAGAAGGCTAACTTCTGCACCTGTACTAGTACTTGAAAAAGGCACAAAGGGGTATGCAGTGTGTTCTAATGCTTCAGAAATTGGCTTAGGGTGTGTATTAATGCAACATGGGAGGGTAATTTCTTATGCCTTGAGACAACTACGAATGCATGAGAAAAATTACCCAGCACATGATCTTGAACTAACAACAATTGTATTTACTTTAAAAATATGGCCCCACTATTTGTATAGGGTTCACATTGACATATATACTAATCATAAGAGCCTGTAGTAGATTTTTAAGCAAAAAGACCTAAATTTGAGGAAGTAGAGGTGGCTAAAGCTAATAAAAGATTACGATGTTGATATACTATACCATCCAGGGAAGGTAAATATGGTATCTAACGCTCTGAATCATAAGACAATCATGAGTACTAGTGATCAGACCGTGGTAAAGCAACAGATAGCTAAGGATCTGTCATGACCCAAGCCTAGGGCCTAGACGTGACTCGATGAATGAGGAACTTGATGGGACCCCAAACAATCCTCTTAACATATCATTGCACATCATTGGTTGCGGAAGTAATTAAACAACACAATTAGATTAGAAATAAGGGCAAAAGGGCTAAAGGGAAACATTCATAACATAAACATCAAAACAAGAGAGTCAAGGCTCAATACATAACATGTCCAACAATACCTCTAAAATGTAGATAGAAGCGGGGGCCAATACAAGCAACCGGGCTCACCCTCGTGGTCAATACATACATAAAAGAAAGATAGTCTTAGTACATAGCATGAGATCATAGATATTGTCCTGGGAATGGAGGACTCACCAACTAGCATGGTGGAATTTTCAATGTTATAATGGTTATGGATTGGTTGACTTCTTGCTATGCCACCATGGGGAATGGAGGACTCACCAACTAGCTTGAGAGGAATTGTACTAGCCACGTGGAGGAAGATGCTCAAGTGAGGCTCTGGTTTCTACATGGTGACATCATGTAGGCATAGAGTATATATTAGTACATTTGAATGTACTAAGTATGTAGGATGCAATGCAACAAGAAATAAATAACATAATCAAAATGCATAAGCATAGGCAATAACTAACATATAACAATATGACATGCAAGAAAGATGCTTAAAGTAAATCATGCTTACATAGAACATAATATATGGGCAAGAAGAGACCATCATTATAGAATTCATAATCTATCGAGGTACCAACCCCTCAATTGGTTGATGTATGGTCTCACCCTACCACCCATGGTGATTGTGGTACTAACCCCTCAATTGGTTGGTGGAGCGTCTCACCCTACCACTTGTGGTAATTGAGGTGCCAACCCCTCAACTTGGTTATCAAGGTACAAACCCCTCGACATGGTTATTAAGGTATAAATCCCTTGACATGGTTATCAAGGTACAAACCCCTTGACATGGTTACTCGAGCTCACAACCCCTCGAGTAGGGCATGGTCGATTCCCAACATGATATAGGAGAATGTCATATACATAAATTCCTTTCATCATTATAAAGTCATTCAACTTATAAGGCATGCATTGGACCTTCAATTCCTCAAGAAATTATAACCGGACATTTAATCAAACACTTAGTGGGTGTGTAGTTCTAGTGTAAAACCACGCAATTTAGGGATGAAATCATGCAAGAAAATTCAATATAAAACCATCCATCAGTACTTGGTAACACCCTCAAGCAATAATCAAAACCCTTCATCAAATCCCATAATAGATCTTAGATTTGTAGCTCAAAACATGCTAAAACAGTTATAATTTCATGAAACCCCAGCATAGTTCATAGTCTAATCATAATAAGTAAGACCCATAAGTAAATCAACTTAAAATCAAGCAATTTAGGTAAAAAGGAAGCTTGAGCTTCATGGGTGAAAGGAACCCATGAATGAAACCCACATACCTTATGTCACGGACTTAGACCTTCGCTAAGACTTCCGCACGGCACTAGTCGATTTGCTCACGATTCTTTCATGGTCTTGCAAATACTAGTAAGCCTTTCAACTTTTGATCGCTAAGGGAATGCTAGATTAAGAAGACAAGAGTGCTTTTAGAAAGAAGACTTCTTTAGCACTTGGAAGATTGCTTACACTTTCTTGGATGGTTTGTACAAATGAGTGGCCCTTCTTATTTATACTACTATCTAGGGGCCAAAGTGTAGTTAATAATTACTTACAAGTTCCTTACTTATTTACACTTTAGTCCCCTCTCTAGAATCTTCCATACTATTCTAGAGAGAACTAAAGACTACAAGATATTTCTACAAAATTCTAAAATCTTCCAGGATCCTCCTTCAAACTCCACACATGTCTAGAATCTTTCACACATCTCTAGAAAGTTCCACATATCTCTAAAGTCTTCTACACATCTCTAGAGAGTTCCACACATGTCTAGAGTCTTCCAAGGAACTTCAAGATCTATCCGCAATGTTCTAGAGTCTTCTAGAAAGCTCTCCAAGACTTTAGTTTCTTCTCCTTGACTCTAGATTCTTCCTTATTTTTAAGAACAAGTGGCGGGCCATCACACTTAGCTTTGGAGAATTTGTTGATGAAGATTTGAATGGAGACATGAAGCTTGGATGAATTCCTTAAGTTCCAGAAGCGATTTGGACACTTGAATCTTGATTGAAATATTTCTCTAAGTGTTTGAGAGATAATTGGGAAATATCTTGGATGATATGAAGGTGAAATATCGCTAAGTATAGGTATTTTCACATATAGGAAGACTTAGGCCCAAGAACCAAAGGCCTTGGACCAAAAGAAAATAACTGGCACAAAAATACACTGAGGTGCGCCCAAGACGCGTCGCGCCAAGGGCGCGAAAACCTCACTGGAATTCAATTTTTGTTAAATTGAAATTGTGATTTGGTTGCTCTAAAATTGGGGTTAGACCCATTTCCCACTCAATTTTTCCCCCTGATCAACAATATGATGTTGGACTTTTGATAGCACGCATGAATTTTGAGATATATGGAAATTATGATTCTAGACATTTCCGAGGCTCATTTTTGAGCACTTTTTTGGCAGTAGGCTAATGAGCCTAATTTGTCTCCCTTTAGTGTCAATCGTGTTACACCTTACAGGGAAGGCCATTAGAGAATACTACACTTGTTTCTCATCGATTGTGAAGAAGGGTATTCAAAGGAGTTCAAAAAATCTTGGGCTACTCTGACCGATCACTTTATGGTTTAGCATCAGCTGCTTAAATTCTTCCATAGAGTTAATTGATGGTGGTGGCCAGTGATGGGAATGGATCAGTGAAGTTGGAGCTAGTTGGTGGTGGAGGTGGTCGGTTGTGAGGGTGATTAGCGGTGTTGGTGTTGGTGTTGGTGGTGCTTGTTAGAATAGGAATAGGATTACATAGTCCTATTTAGAATTGGAATAAGAATAGTATGTTCTTTCCTAGTTGGATTGGAATTAGATTGTAGTGTCTATAAATAGGATCTTTATATAGTAATGTAAACATACATGTAAATACACAATTCAATAATACTATTCCCCATATTTCTCACACAGTATCAGAGCATTCGTGAGGGAAAAAAAATAGAAAAGTAGCGTCACTATTCTGGTGGCTGGTTGGTGTCTTCTTCGTTTTTACGGGTATTGTGCGAAAACCAGCATCATCACTAGGCTCGAATAGTCAGGACGACCACAACCCAGCCAGACCCAACATCCCCTCACGTGCCCTCACGCGCTGCCAAAAGTGGCAGTTTTCCTGCTAGATTTGCTTCATGCGCCAGTGCGTTTGGCTGTTTTCGGCAATATTTTTTGTCGATTCTTTTTCTAGTAGGGTCACTCTCCATTCCGAGGCTACCCATGCAATTTATTCCCAGATCC
>DF357295.1:9830-43001 GCA_000787875.1 Solanum virginianum | reverse complement strand
AAGAAGAAGCGAATAATCGCCGGAATTAGGGTTCCTTCAATTTCAAGCAATCTCCGGTGACTGTTCAATGTTTCCAGGCAGTTTTCGGCCAATTGTTCTTTTTTTCCCGACTAGTTTCTTTTGGCTACAAAAGTTTGATTCTAAAGATGTCTTTTGGGATCGATATGTTTGGCTCCAAAGGTACAGGAATAGGAAGTTATAATCCTATGATCAAACATTTGTCCTCGAATGTCAAAGAAACGTATATGAGAAGTAGTGATGAAGAAATCATCTCCAACACGAGTGCAACAACACACTTAAACACTATTTTCAAAAGTCTCAACGTAAGTGTTAAAAATTACCATGAACTTTGTCAATATAAAAATAAATGCATGCAAATGACATAGGGGCTGAAATATAAGACTTGAAATCATAGAAAAAGGACTTGACGTGTTATCATAATCTTGAATAGAATCAAAAAGGTACGGATATTGCTTTTCATGCCCACTCTGGCTTCCCAAGAGACACTTTCGGCTTGACAATTTCTCCCAAAGGGCCTTGACGGACACTACATCCTTATTAATCATCTTTTCCACCCATTCATCCAATATTCCCACTAAAATCTTCTCCTAAGCCAACTTATCCTCCATAACACCCTCAACCTCAAAGAGTCTTATAGTACTGGAGTCACCAACACATCTCCTCAACCTAGATGCTAGAAGAACCAGATGAATCATGTCCATGTCTATAGGAAACTCCAATTCATATGCAACCTTACCAATCTTCCTCAACACACTCTAAGGACTCACAAACCTAAACTCAGTTCCCTCCCTTGCCAAACCATACCACACTCTTCATGGTTATAACCTTCAAATAGACCCCATTACTAACTTTAGATTCAAGATCCCTTCTCCTCACAGCAACATAGGACTTTTGGCGACTTTGGGCTATTTTCAACCCTTCCCCTAACCAACCTCACCTTCACCATAGCCTCCATAACTAGATCCGGACCCAACAAAGCAATTTCTCCCACTTCAAACCACCCAATTGGTGATCTACAACGCCTACCATAGAGGGCCTCAAAAGGAGCCATATCAATACTACAATGATAGCTATTACTAATCTCATCAAGGATCCCTCTTTCTCAAGTCATCAACACTAGGCTCACATAACCTACCTTGGCACCTAAGGAAAATCCCCACCTTGATAATGCTCACCAAAGCCTTCAATTCTAGCAAGGAGGAATCAAGATCTTGCTTTGCTTCTACCTCATCAACCAAGGAAGATTTTTGAACCACTAACAACAACAATACTACCATAGTCAACCTCTTCCAACCTAACCCTCAATCTAGCCAACCAGTGGACCTCCCTAGCCACCCCTTTGCTACAACTATCAATATGAACTAGGCTGCCTATGAACACCCTACTCAAAGCACCGACCACAACATTAGTCTTAACGGGATTATTATGCACACTCATATCATAATCCTTAAGAAGTTCTAACCACCTTATTTGTCTCAAGCTAAGATCCCTCTTGAGTGAACACATATTGGAGACTCTTATGATCGATAAACACATCAATATGCACTTATACAAATAATGATGTCAAATTTTCAAAGCAAATACCATGATGGCCAACTCGAGGTAATAGATAGGATAATCCTTCTCATGCATCTCAAATTGTCTAAAGGCATAGGCTATCGCCTTACCATTTTGCTTCAAAACCCAAACTAATTCGAGCGGTAGTACAACGCACCACAAACCCTTCCAACCCTTCCGGTAGAAACAAGATAGGAGCGGAGACAAGCTTATTCTTCAAGGTTTGGAAGCTCTTTTCACACTCATTGGTCTACACAAACTTAGCCTTCTTTTGGATCAACTTAGTCATGGGAGAAGCAGTTGAAGAGAACCCTTCCAAAAACCTTTGATAGTGACCTACTAAGCCCAAGAAGCTCCTAATACTCGATGGGGTCAATGGTCTAGGCCAATTTCTAATCACATCCATCTTCTTGGGATCCACCTTAACACTATCCCCCCGACACCACATGACCTAGAAAGGCCACCTCCTTCAATCGAAATTCACCTCTCAAACTTAGCATATGACTTCTCTTTTCCAAGATTTGCAACACTACCCCCAAAAGGTTCACAAGCTCTAAGTAAATCGATACTTCATCACTAGAGACCGTCACAACCATGCCAAGGTAGGGTTTTAAGACTCTATTCATGAGACCCATAAACACAGCCGGTGCATAAGTCAACCAATCAACTCCTCCATGACTCAAAATGCTCATTCCTAGCATGAAAGGGCACCTAGGGATATCACCTACCCTCGTCCTCACCTGGGAACAAAACTCGAACCAAAAATCAATCTTAGAGAAGTGACTAACCCATTAAAGTTGGGCAAATAGATTGTAAATCCTTGGGAGAGGGTACTTATTCTTTATGGTGACCCTAATAAGTTGCCAGCAATCAATACATCTTCTAAGGGAACCAACCTTCTCCTATGCAAATAAAACCGAGAAACTCACTAGGAATGACATCAAGGAACTCATCTATCACCGGAACAACTCAATAGAAATAACTTAGGTTCAACACCCCTAACTCTTACAAGATGATAAATGCAACCCTTAGAAATCAATTATACCTTAAGACAAGAAACAAACTTACCCCTTCACAACCATCTTACAAGCCCCCACTCAAGGATGGGTTTATTAGGGAATTAAAATCTAACTCTACGAGTCCTACAAGCAATGGGAACACAATATATATGTAACCAATCTATCCCAAGAATGACCTCAAAATTTACCACATCTAATTTCAAAAAAATCACAAGGCAAGACCTAAATGCAACATGACCACGGATAATTTTTATAGACCTCTCTAGCAACATTAGACTCACTGATAGAGTAGACACCAATATTCACACAACAACTTGGGACACACATGAAGCCCATGAGCAAACAAAGGAGATATGAAATAGATAGTGGTTCCCGGACCCATCAATTCACACATATTAAAGCCAAAGGAAATTTTAACATACCAGTAGCAACATTGGGTACCTCATTCCCTCCTTATCCCACATTGGCACCTTAGCCTTGAGGACCATCATCTCCATCTTCGGGTTGCGCATGAGGATAACCACCAACCTTGTGCCCAAATCCATCACAACCAAGGCAAGCATTAGATTTCTTCAAACATGGGCCAGTATGGCCTTTTGCACACTTTCGGCATCTAGGCTTTGCCACCCCTTCATCACCACCTTGAGTCTCTAGATCAACATGACTACTTTTACACCTTTTTCGAGAGTATAGGCAATAAACAATATTGTGATCCATCATGCCACACCCATAGCATGCACCTGTGTTCTACAAACATGTGCCATCATGGTTCTGCCCACACTTTGGGCACTTAGGGCGAGTCCTCCTACTATTGTCACCTTCAATTTGAACCCTTCTACTTCCTTCCTTCGAGGCCTCGGGCAATTCCTCATCTCATTCCCATTTCCACTACACTTGTAACAACACTTAGTGCCCACAAAACACTTTCTTAATGCCTCTTGCCACACCCTTGACAACTAGCAATAGGCATCCTTTTCATTTTGAATTTAGGCACCGATAGTCTAGTAGAAGACGAAGATCCTTCAATTTGGGCTCTCTTGGCCTCCCCCTCTCCACTCTTACCATTTACAGTCTCGGGGACACTCATTTGTTGATTGAAGTAAGTTATCAATTTTGTCACCGCTCTGGCCAATACCCATAGAGCATTGCGAACCTCCACATTTGATATATCACTATCCTGAGTAGCTAGACATATTTCTAAAATCCAAAAATTAAGTTAAGAAATAAGCCTTGGGAGACTTAACTCTATTGCACGACATAGATCAAAAGAAGGGAAACATTTCCTAAAATGCCTCATAGCCTCTCATTCATAGTCGTGGCATGCTTCACAACCATGAATAAGACTCTAGTTGACGCGCTGCATTGGACGCTGAGGGCCATTAACAACCTAGGGCTCTGATACTAAGTTTGTCACAACCCAAGCCTAGATGTGGCGCGGTGAATGGGGAACCTGAAAAGACCCCAAACAAGCCTCTTAAGATATCATTACACATCATTGGTCGCAGAAGCAGTTAAACAACATAAGCGACAATTTGAATCTTCAAGGATCGCTATATTCTTTAGTGAACCCACCCCACAAGCCTAGTAACTTGAAAGTAAACAATTTCTTATATGGGCAGGATTGGGACCTGGACAACCTCAACTTAATCAATTATGGGAATATTCTAAATATTGTGAAAAATATCTGTACTGGAAACAGAGAACAACATAACAAAGCTATTTGGAGGTTAACTTCCAATGGCCAGTTCACATACTCCTCGACACTCAATAACCTCAGAAAGAGAAGTTCTTCTAACTCTTATTACTCTATAATTTGGATAAAAGAAATTTCTTTTAAAATCTCTTTTTTTTTATGTTTTTTTAAGGTAAACTTGGGTCATGGCCCATTTTATTAATTAATAAAGAGGGAGTCTTACAAACAACCCAACAAAGGAAATGAATCTATATCCAATCCAGAAATAGAAATATGACACGTCCCGCCTAAGGAAGTTCTAGCGTGAGTTCTAGTTCTATAATAAATAGCTAGGTAGATGTACAGATATTAGAAACCATATGATTTCGTATCATATATGCTCTGCCTCTTCAGTTCTTCAACTTCTTCTCTAATGACGATTCTATGGTTTCTTCTCCGTTTAAAATTATGGAAAACCATAAAAAGAAGTACAGTACTTTCACTCGTGATTTCCACGAAGGAGAAACACCCTATTGGGACTTCCATTCTCAGCTAGTTGTTGTCTCCTCTGATTGTAGTGCTGGTCGAAAAATGGTGTTCTTAGTATCTCTATTTAAGTACTCTCGTTGATGCAAGTGCTATCACCGAATCCATTTGCTTCCTTTTGCTGATTTTTGTTGATACTTTTTGTGGTTATCTGTATATGCTGATTTCCTTGTAAGTATGTTATTTGTTCTGCAAAACATTGGCCTATGCATCTGTACTAGTTATCCCCCTCCCAGGTCGTATTCTCAATATAGGGATCTGGTGTTTGTCTGTGTTTAAGATGCCTATTGCTTGAGAAGGTAATTGGCTGAATGTATGAAACTTCTGTGTGCCATCAGAATGTATTGCTAAGTTTGCCATGAAATCTACTAGCTGATTGTCCTCTTTGTACACATGCGCAACCTGAATGTTTATGTCTTCCATTATGTGCATACATTCTTCTATTATGTGAGTCAATTCCCATGGAATTCTCCAATCTTTGTTTCCTTTTTTATGTGGAATGCTCTTAAAAAGTTAATTCTTGGTGATTTCTCAACTCTTAGATTTCAGACTAACTTGGGATTTAATTACGCATGTTGCGCAGGATAGCCAAGAAATAGACCATTAATCATCTTTTTATAGCTAGTGATCTAGTAAAAATGGTTTGGTATCAAATCACTTCTCCCATTGGATTGCAACTGACCAGTCAAAACATGGAGAACATGCTTGATCAATAGTGGAACTTTGCACCTAAAAATGTTGTACATAACTATTTACTCCTTATTACTCCCATCATCGTGTGTTGGGAAATCTGGAAAGCAAGGTGCACTACAAGGGTCGAGCAAAAACAGGTCTTATATTTTCCACCAAGTTCTCTTTCGGGTCAAAGAATCGATAAGAAAAAATTTAGTATGATGGATCAACATTGGAACTGGAAGCAAGTGTGTCATATGGCTAAAAATTACAAATCACCATCAACAGCTTGATGCTTTGCTGGCACAAACCTAGTGACAACACTTGGAAATTGAACAATGATGGGAGCTTTATGAAAGACCAAAATAAGGCAAAAGCCGGCTGAAACGCCCCAAAATATCCCAAAAATGAGCTTTGGAAATGCCCATAATTGTAATTTTTATATATCTCAAAATTCATACACGATATCAAAAATTCAACTCTATATTCTTGATCGGGAGAAAAATTAAGTGGGAAATGGGTATAACCCCAATTTTAGAGGACCCATAGCAAAAAATAATTTTTTCAAAAATCTAATTTCCAATAGACATCCGCGCCCTGACCGCGATGCGCCAGGGGTGTGGATCAGTGTTGGAGTTGCCTGCACGATGGGTCTGCATCGCGGACCTGTCGTGGACCAGTGTATTATTTTCCTTGATTTTTCATTTTGACCCAAGGGCCTTGGGTTCATAGTCCCATGCCAACTTATATATGAAAATGCCTATACTTAGCCAATTTCCAACTCTATATCACTCAAGACCCTCTCATATCTCTCTGCAAGACGTAACCAAATATTTCATCCAAATTCAAGTATCTCAAGCTTGATTTTAGATCTCAAGAACTCCATTCAAGCTTCAAGTCTTCTTCAAGTCTACATCAAGGAATCTCCAAATTTAGGTATGTGGATTTCATCTATTGGATCCTTTCACCCATAGAGCCCAATCTTTGTTTTTATGAAAATTAAATGTTTTCCAATTTTATTTTCTATGGGTATCTCTTATTATAGATTTTGATTATAAATTATATTGGGGTTTTATGAAATATTGAATTATTATGTATGTTTACCTATTTCAAGCTTATACCATGAATTGATTTTGTCTATTGAGACTATACATGATTCAATATATGAAATTATGAGCTATTGTGAAGTTTTGATATGATTTACAAGTTACCCATGATGTTGGTGGGATGATTTACATGACTTTAAGATGCATTGATTTCACTATTTCATGATCTATACTCTTGCATTTTGCATGATTCGAACATGTACTCATATGTGCCCAGCAAGTGTTCGATGAAATGTCAAGTCAAGAATTCTCAAGTGATTTACATGTTTTATAAGTCAAATGACTTCATGATGAATATGGATTATCAAGTATGTTATGAATTCATGAAATTATCTAGGATTATGCAAGTATGAAGTTAATCCTAATTTCTAAGATTTTACCTCTTATGAGTCATTCATGTTAAAGCTAGGGTTCATGAATGATTATGATCTATTCTAACATTTCAAGTTAGGTTCACCATTAGAGTTCAGGTATGTTTAAGAGTTACTCATGTCATGATTCTATGTTTATTACAAGTTATTAAAGTTATGATTATTTGAAGTATTCTGTGGGATTAGACTTAGCACCAATGGATTGGATGTCGGCGTGGACTATCTTCAAGGGTCCATACTCCTTTCCTCAAACAATGTGCCAAAATAGGATTATGTTATACCGTTGCTATACTAGTGAATCTATTTAGTGCACCTTATCATGAAATCCAACCCGAAATGGGATGGGTTCCTATAAGGGAGGTTACTTTCCGAAATGGGATGGGCTCCCGTAAGGTGAAATATAGTTTACCTTGGCAAGTAGACCACCTCTTTACCGATGAGAGGTAATTATCGAGATTCGAAGTTATAGCTTGCTTGGTCTTATTCTTTATCGGTTGAGGTCTCTTCCACACATGTATTATGTCCAATGCAAGATAAATGTTTTACAAGCATGTTTTACTTCAAGCATTGATCTTGCATGTTATATTGAGATTATGCTATCTATTGACTATGATTATGCATTTTGACTACATCGACTTATGTCTTGTTGCATTGCATCCTACATACATAGTACATTCAAACATACTAACACATACTTTATACCTACATGATATCACCATGTAGGGACCAGAGCTCCTCTTGATCATCCTCCATGTGGCTAGTGAGATACTCTGAAAAACAAACTTGGTAAGTCCTCAAGTTCGAGGACACTATCTATTTTTCCCTTGTTATTTCTTAGACTTTTTTATGTTAAACATTTGACATTATGAGGGTGAGCCCAGAAAATGTCTTGGCCCTCGCTCCATTCCATGTTTAGAGGTGTATGTTGGATATTATGATGTTATTTTGTTATGAGCTTGACTCTTATACTTTGTTTATATTAAAGACTTCCCCTAGTCCCACTTCCCATTTTATATATCTCTTATTATTGTTTGCTTTACTTTCGCGACCAAAGATGTGTGATCGATATGCTAAGAAGCTTGTTTGGGTCCCTTTAGGTTCCCATTTGTCGTGTCACGTCTAGGCCCTAAGCTTGGGTCATGACATTAGAGGAGTTGTTAGGAATAAAAATGGGGACTTAGTTATGGCCTTTGCATATCCAACTTGAAATACCCCAAAATGTGCTTCGGAATGCCTATAATAGTAATTTCCATATATCTCAAAATTTGTGCCTGATATCAAAAAATTCAACTTTATATTCTTGATCAGGGTGCGAAATTGAGTGAGAAATGTGTATAACCCAAATTTTAGAGGACCCATAGAGAAAAATATTTTTTTGCTAATTTTTGATTTCTAGAGAGCATCCGCGCCCTAGCCGCGACGCGCCAGGGGCACGGAGCAGTGTAAATGTTTCTTCATTTTTGGTCCACGTCACTGACTAGATGCAGACCAGTACAAAATTTCCCTTATTTTTTGTTCTAGCCAACGGCATTGGGGTCATAGCCCCACGCCCACTTAAGCATGAAATAACTATACTTGGCCAATTTTCAACTCTATATCTCATAAAATCCTCTCTCAAACTTCTCTAAGACTATCAATTCTCTCATTCAAATCTAAGGATCTCAAGCTCAACTTTGGAACTCAAGGATTCATTTCAAGCTCTAAGACTACTTCAAGTTCACCTCAAAGAATTCAAGGTTTAAGGTATGTGGATTTCATCCATTGGGTCCTTTCACTCGTAGAGCCTAACCTTCCCTTTTTCATGAAAATTGCATGTTTTTAAGTTGTTTTACCTATGGGTATTTCTTATTATGGATTATGAGTATAAATTATATTAGGGTTTTATGAAATATTTATTGATGATGCATGACTATCTATTTCAAGCTTATTCCATGAATTGATTTTGTCTATTGAGACTATGCATGTTTTGAGCTATGAAACCATGAACTATTATGAGCTTTTGTGATGGATTTGAAGGTACCCTTCATGAGAGTTTTACGATATGTTGGTGGGATCACTTGCACTAAGTTTATTCATCTTATTTCACTCTTGAATTACATGATTTTGAACAACTATCATCAACCCACCAAGTGTTTTTCAAGTCAAGAATTCTCAAGTTATTGATGACTTCATGATGATTAAGGGCTTTCAAGTATGTACTGAATTTATGAAAAGTATCTATGATTTTACAAGTACTAAGTTAAGCCCTATTTCAAGATGTTACCTTTTGTGAGCTATTCATGTTAAAGCAAGGGTTCATGTATGATTATCATCTAATCTCATGTTCATGTTAGGCTCACTACTATAGGTCAAACATGTTTCAAAAGCTACTCATATTATGCTTCCAAGTTATACAAGTTATGATTACTTCAAGTATTTCTTGGGATTTGACTTAGCACTAATTGAGGCTTAAAATGGGGGACTCGACTTAAGGGGTCCTTGTATACAGTCTTTTGTCTCTAAACTATGTGCCACCATAGGATTATCATTATTACCCTTGCTATACTAGTAGATCCATGTACTCATATTATCATGTTTAGTTTGCCTTGGCAAGTAGACTACACCTACCCGGGGGGTTTCATGCCCATCCACCTGACCGAGGGGGTGTCATGCCTTGGATTCCAAGTTGTAGCTACTTGGTCTATGTTGATTGAGGTCACTTCCCACATATATATGTTGTATGTATTGTGCAAGATGAATGATTTACAAGCACTAATTATCATGAGCATTGATCATGCATGCCATATTGAGATTATATATCCATTGCTTATGATTATGCATGTTGACTATATTGGCTTATGTCTTGTTGCATTGCATTCCGCATACTTAGTACATTCAAATGTACTAATGCGATTATCAAAGACTTCCCTTAGTCCCTCTCCCCTTTGTATTATATCTCTTGTTGTTATTTAATTGCTTCCGCAGCCAAGGATATAGGATTGATATGACAAAAGGCTTGTTTGGGTCCCTTTGGGTTCCCATTCTCCATGTCAAGTCTAGGTCCTAGGCTTGGGTCGCAGCACAGCTTAATTCCATATAACAACTTCAGTGAAGCTTATGCTGCCTTAATAGGAATTTCATGGTGTTTTGATAAAAAGATAAAAAATATTGAAATGGAATTAGACTCAATGATGGTTATCAAGATGATCAAAGGGGTGACCAGACCTTCTTGGAGACTGCAGAATTTGATCGAAGATATTTAATACAAAATGCATTAGAAAAATATCATAGCCAGCCATTGCTACAAAGAAAGTAATAGAGTCGCAGATGCTCTTGCGAAGCACGCCACCACTCTCCAAGAAGTTCAAATCTTCCTCCAATAAGAAGATCTTCCTAAGAAGGTTATTGGACCACTTAGAATGGATAAGATACACCTTCCATCCTTTTGAAGACGAGCAAAAAAAATACTCATCTTGGTGCTACAAGCCTCCATGATTCCTATTTTTTTGTAGATTCTAGTATGTCTAGGCAATACCTAGCTATATGTGGATGGCCTCTAGGTTATTTAGGCCTTACAACATTTTAATGTGCCAGAATTCTACGTCTTAGACAAGTTCTCTTAGGAGTATTAACTCCACTGTATGCTCAGTGCTTGTGTCTGGAGGTTAGGTTGCCATGTCCCCTCTGGATTTGTAATTTTTGCTAATCTTATCTACTTGGTCAAACATTTATAAAAAAGAAGATGAAAGTCATGAAACAAACAAGTCCACATTTATTTCTACCTTTATCTTCTCAAAAACATATATGACTAATGATGATTAAACTTTTATATGCACTAGTTTTAAGTTATCAGGCCATCATTTTTGTGGAATAGTCTATATTTGTTATACTTATTCCTTTTAATCTTATTTATATAGTTGATATGCACCTCTATACTACTGCAAATGATTAAAAATAAGAGAAGATGCTTCTTCAAATATGGCAAGAGTGTTTGTCTATCTTCAACATTAAGGTTGATGAGATTAATAAGTTCATTGGCTAGCCTTCTGAGGGATTTAACAATTGACAAATTGATTTGACTAAAATTGAAAAATGTAGTACGCTGTGTAAATTGGATGATGATATTACTGTCACTAGATTTAAAATTTTAAAAGCACACCTTCCTGGCTCAACTGTGTTTGTGTTACAAAATGGCCCTTATCCTTCTGTAATGACCCGGTCTAATACCCCGCAAGTTGTAAGATTAGAATGAAACCTTCAAACTCAAGTTGCATTCTATTGTAAACCTTTAATACAAACTCATTTATATGTTTTAGGGTAATCATGGGTCCCCTACATCAAGCCAAGTTCAAAGGAATTCCATTGGCTAAGCTTCCCACAAGTACCGATAGAAGGGTAAACTTTAAATGGGTATATCTCTTAGAAAAAAATGAATTGGTGGCCTATGACCTATTAAACTAAAGATCTTTGAATTAGATTTCCAACATATCTAGTTTCACATCATTTAGAATTCGGATGAAGAAGTTATGCCCATTTTTGTAAAGCCCTCCTGTGTTGTGTTGCCTCCATTTTTCTACAGCAAGCCACATGGGTACCCATAGGGGCTGTGTGGCTTCTCACGAACCGTGGGTGTGGGGTATCATGACATTTCTTCCCAAAATTATATTCTAAGTGTGGAATCATGCCTTGTAACTTGGTATCTTCATACAGATGCTTGTATGGCCCATGAAGCTTCACATGATCCATACGACCTTCATTGGATGCACCTTTGTGTTGAAAAAATTTGCTGAAATTCTTTTCTAAGTGTGGTCTCATGGGAGCCTATACAGCCTGCGTGGCTTCACACAGTCCATGATGCTTCCAGTGTAACCTCACTTAGATTATTTTTTTGAAAATTTCTAAACATGGTCTCATGGGCAGTCACACGGTCTGTGGAGCCCCCTTCGTATAGATGAATTTTGTAAAAATAATTCTACGTATGGGTTACCCTTCATCAAGTGAAAGTTTTTCTAAGTATGGGTTCATGGGTTGGTACACGGATCGTGTAGTGCCACACGACTTGTGTACCCTCCCATGAAGCAGTGACGTGCAATTTTTCAACTCATTTCATTAGTGGCGGTTTCATAAATATTATTTATCCTAATTGTCTTTTTTGTTTTCCTATGCTATCTAAAGACTTTCTAATAACCTAAACCCTATTCCGAATATTCAGATTCACTCCTCACATTTAACACTTTCTCAAACTTCTCTCTAAGATTTCTTGTGGATTTCAACTTGGGGATCAAGGAAAACTCAATTCTTCTTCAAATTTTTATTAGAACTTCTTCATTTAGTGAAGGTATGTGCATTTTGATCCTTGATTCCTTCCAATTAAGGAGACCCAAATCTTTTCAAGCAATTTTCCATTAAATTAAGTTTACTTTAAAAGTGGGTTTCCATTATTTTGATTTATTAAATTCAATTAGTGAATGGACTGTACATTATGATTTTAAGTTATTTAGAGCCCTATTATGATGATTTACAATGAAGTTATGAAGTTATGAACATGCATGTCCCCTTTAAAGGTTGATTTATGCATGGGTGGTTTATATTATGATTTAAATGTGGATTCAATTATATTTTCACTTGAATTTTATAATGTATTATTGATTTTTTACTGAATCTCAATTACCCCTGCTATTTTCACACCATTAGTGGCTTATGCATTCATGAACATTGGATTTTATAGATATTATGAAGTTGATGAAGCCCAATTATGATTATGCATATGATTTGATTAGATTATGACTATGACAAGAATGTGATCACATATATGTCTAAGATTATAGCTCATTGAGCAATTATGGGTGTTTACACCACTATGGTTAAGGGAGCATCAATTGAGGTTTGAGGTGGGGTAGACTATCCCCAAGGGACCGTACTCATTTCTCAAGAAGGTGTTCTAAAGGAACTAATCCTATGCATCAAAAGTATTACATGAAGAATGTTTTGGCCTTTTGCCTATCAGGCATGATTATAAAGAATGTGATTTGACCTTTAAGCCTAAGAATACATGTAACAATTTGAAAGTCTTATGCCTCTTTTACAAACATGTATATATATGTATTCTAGTGAGATGATGACCTAGCAACGATGAATTAGAGGCAGGATGGGCTATCTCCAAGGGTCCATACTCTTTTCCTTGAATTATGTGCCTAACATAGGTATATTTATGCCTCAAGAGGGAAAAGAAGAAGAAGAATGATTACGGATCTACCTTTAGCAAGTAGGTCACCTCTTTATCCATTATGGAGTAGACGACGAAGCTCCAAGTTATAGCTTATTTGGTCTTATGTCAGTTACGGTCCCATCCTCAACAGATATGAAATATTTTCACATTTATGCATCATGTATCTCATGGCATATTGATATGTATTATTCCTTTGTTATATGATTCTTGCTATATATGTGCCCTTGTTATCTAACATTGAAATGCAGGTTTGGTAAGTCATATGCATTGTATCCCGCATACTTAGTACATTCAAAAGTACTAATGCATATTTTTGCCTACATGATCTCACCGTGTAGGGATCGAGGGTTATGATCATCTACCATGCGACATCTTGCTCAGATCTCAAGTTGTTTTGTTGTGGTTAGTCCTATCTTCCAAGCACAAACAACCATCCTTCTTCCTATGATGTTTTTATTTTTTTAATTTATTATGAGGGTGAGCCTAGGGTATGTCTTGGCCCCCGACCTTCTTATATTTAGAGGCATTATTGGACATCTTGTAAACTCCTTTTACGATTATATGTTATGTGCCATGATTGTAGATTATGTTATGATTTGATCACCTATTGGTTATTGATATGTGAAATAGATGTGAGTCTTATGATATGGTTTTATATGTGATGTGAAAGATGCTAAGTCCCGAATTGCCCCCATAGAGTGAGTCATATTTACCCGCCCCTTAGTATTTATATGTTGTGTGCTTCGTGCTTTGTGAATTCATGTTACTCCCATTCCCAGTGATATCCCCACAGCGTGAGACCTATTCTCCCATCCTATAGAATTATGTGTTTACTATTCAAATACGCTTCCTAATCAATGATGTGAGTATGGATACTATGAGACTTGTTTGGGGACTTTAGGGTTCCTATCTGCCACGTCACTCCTAGACCCTAGGTCTGGGTCATGACAAGCTTGGTATCAGAGCACTAAGTTTGTAAATGATCCTTGGACTCCAATATGCCACGTCAAGTAGAGTCCTATTCATAGGTGTGATATGCACCATGCTTATGAGTGGGAGGCTATGAAGGCATTTTTGGAATTGTCTCACTTCTTCATGTCGTATGTCATGCTATGGTTCATATATTTGGTTTCTTTATCTTGATGGTGTCCTTGCCCCTTTACAAAAGATGCCACAAGGATGAGCTCTCAGACCAGCCCCACCTAAAGAAGGTCAAGCACCTCAAGGGCCTATGTGTGAGCCCATCTCTAATGGTGAATTCCATATAGCCTTTTCTATTCTTTCCCAGGTGGTGACATCTCAGACTAGGCACACTAGTCTTCCATGGAATCCCACTCCAGCTTCTAGGGTTAGGGATTTCACCTGAATGAATCCTCTTAAGTTTTATGGATCTAAGGCTGATGAGGATGCTTAGGAGTTCATTGATGTGCTCATTAAGGTATTGAATGTTACGGGTGTCATCTCTGAGGAGAAAACATAATTGGCTGCCTATCAGTTGAAAGATATTGCTCAAGTATGGTACACCCAATGGTCTATGGAGAGGGTTTATGGTAAGGCTATCAATTGGAAGAAGTTCAATCATGCCTTTCTGGATCGGTTCTTTCCACTTGAGCTTAGGGAAGCCAAGATAACTGAGTTTATCAACCTCAACCAAGGAGGTATGATTGTGAGAGACTATGCCCTCAAGTTCACTAAGCTCTCCAAGTATGCTCAGACACTTGTAGCTGATCCTCGTCCAAGAATGCACAAGTTCATTACTGGTATCTCTGACTTACTTATGAAAGAATATCGTAAAACTATGCTAGTATGAGATATAGATATCTCTAGACTTATGGTGTATGTCGAGAAGAATGAAGGGGAGAAACTCAAGGAGATGTGAGTGCATGATCCCAAGAGGGCCCATTTTGATTGTGGATTCTTTAGCCCTTGGGGTGGTGGTTTTTGTTGCTATCAATAGGGCCACAATTCTAATACTCAGGTCACTAATAATAGAGTGCTTCCTCCTAGGGCACCAGTTGGTGATGGACCATTGCCTCCATGATATGACCAATATGGGAAAATCCATTCAAAGAGGTGCTTATGGGGTTCAAATGCTTGTTCTGGTTGTAGTGAGGTAGGGCACAAGCTTGCTGAATACCTAAAGGCACCGAATAAGGGTCAAGTGGCTCAAGGTAATCCATTCTAGCCAAGAGCTCCACCTAGTGGTGCTCCTAGAAACAACAGATTTTATGCTCTTCATACCCGTTAGGAGGTTGGAGAGGCTCCAGATGTTGTGACTAGTATGTTAAAGTCTTTGATTTTGATGTGTATGTCTTACTTGATCAGGGTGTAAAATTTTCTTTTGTGACTCCACTATTGGCTATTAAGTTTGGTTTGAATCCTGAAATCTTAAGAAACCCCTTTTCAGTTTATACTCCCGTGTGTGAATCTGTTATTGCTCATAGGGTTTATATGGTTGTCCTATATCTGTGTTGCATAAAATCTTCCTTTGTGATCATGTAGAGCTTGAGATGTTTGATTTTGATGTGTTTCTTGGGATGGATTGGTTCCATGCATCATATGCCACGATAGATTGTAGAACCTGGAAGGTCAAGTTCCAACCTTTTGGTGAGCCCATTCTTAAATGGAAAGGTAGTGACTTCGGTATTAAAGGCTGATTTATTTCCTACCTTAAGGCTCAGAGATGATCTCCAAGGGGTGTATTTATCATATTGTGAGGGTCAAGGATATGGAGACTGAGTCACCTACCCTTGAGTCGATTCCGGTGGTGAATGCATTTTCGGATATGTTTCCTGAAGACTGGCCTAGTATTCCTCCCGAAAGAGAAGTAGACTTTGGCATAGATCTTCTCTCGGATACTCAACCTATCTCTATTCCTTTCTATCATATGGCATCGGCTGAGTTGAAAGAGTTGAAGGACCAATTGAAAGATTTGTTAGAGAAGGGTTTTATTAGGCCAAATATATCTCCATGGGGTGCTCTGGTGTTATTTGTAAGGAAGAAAGATGGATCTCTTTGGAATTGTATTGATTATAGATAATTGAATAAGGTGACCATTATAAATAAGTACCTGTTACCTAGGATTGATGGTTTGCTTGACCAACTTCAAAGGGCTACCCACTTCTCAAAGATTGACCTCCGTTCCGGGTACCATCAGCTGAAGGTTAGAGAGTGTACTATTCTAAATATAGCTTTTAGGACTAGCTATGAACACTTTGAATTTGTGGTGATGTTGTTTGGCTTGACTAATTTTCTGGTTGTGTTTATGGATCTCATGACTCTGGTGTTCAAACCATTCCTTGACAGCTTTGTGGTTGTCTTCATTGATGATAGCATCATTTATTCTCGAAGTGAGCGGGAGCATATAGATTATTTGAGGTTGGTTCTGCAAACCTTGAGGGAGAAGATGTTATGCTAAGTTTAGCAAATGTGAGTTTTGGTTGGGTGAAGTAGCTTTTTTGGGTCATGTGGTGTCTGCTGATGGTATAAAGGTGGATCCAAAGAAGACCGTGGTCGTGAAGAATTGGCTTAGACTGTTGACCTCTTTGGATATTCAAAGTTTTCTTGGATTAGCTGGTTATTATAGAAGGTTCGTTGAACGGTTCTCATCCATTGCATCTCCATTGACAAATTGACCACAAATAAGGTTAAGTTTGTGTGGTCAGATGAATACGAAAATAGTTTTCAAACTTTGAAGGATTGGCTTACATTGGCTCCTGTTTTTACTTTACCAAATGGCTTGGATGGGTTTGTGGTGTATTATGATGTTTTGCGGATTGGGTTGGATTGCGTACTCATGCAACATGGTAAGGTGATATCTTATGCATCAAGACAATTGAAGGTGCATGAGCATAATTACCCGACTCATGACCTTGAGTTAGCGGCGGTGGTATTTTCCTTGAAAATTTAGAGATATTATTTGTATGGGGTGCACATTGATGTTTTCATAGATAACAAGAGTTTACAATATGTTTTAACTCAAAGGGATCTTAACTTGAGGCAAAGGAGATGGTTAGAACTCTTAAAGGACTATGATATGAGTGTTCAATATCACCCCCGCAAGGCCAATGTTGTAGCTGATGCTCTTAGAAGGCTATCTATGGGAAGTGTTGCTCATGTTGAGGAAGAGAAGAAGGAGTTGGCAAAGATGTTCACTGTTTGGTTAGATTAGGTGTTAGGTTGGCCGACTCTAATGATGGTGGTATTCATGTCCAAAATGGGGCCAGGCATGTTCACCATTTGGTTAGATTTGGAGTTTGTCAAGGTTTTACCTATGAAGGGAATAATGCTTTTTGGCAAAAAAGACAAGTTAAGTCCTTGGTATGTAGGTCCTTATGAGATTGTTGAGCGGAATGGGAATATGGCTTATAGGTTAGAGTTGCCTATGGATTTGAGTTCCATTCACCCGGTCTTTCATGTATCCATGTTGAGAAAATTGATTGATTATCCTAGTACTGTTGTGCCTTTGGTAGGTGTTGAGGTTGAGGAGAACTTGTCCTATGAGGAAGTTCCAGTCGAGATTTTAGATAGGCAAGTAAAGCTTCTTCGTAACAAAGATGTGGCTTCGGTTGGTGCTTTGGAGGAATCATTATATGGAGAGTGCTAAACGGGAGGCAGAGTTGGACATGATGAAATGATACCCATATCTTTTCCAATCTACTCAAGACTAAGGTATTAAGTTCTTCCCTTCTCCAAGTGATTCTACTTCTTTCACTCTTGAGTTTCATGACATGACATGCATATATGTGCACGAAAATGATTCTTATGATGTTTTGATATGATTTCTAACGACTTTATGATTTTCAAGTAATAAGGTATGCATTATATCTTGTGATTTAAAAGTTTCATGTTCTAAGTCAAGCCTTCCAAGCCTTGTTCTTGCACATTCAAGGATGAATGTTCCCAAGGGGGAGATGATGTAATGACCTGGTGTAATACCCTGAAAGTTGCGAGATTGGAATGGAACCTTCAAACTCAAGCTAAGTTCTCTTGCAAGCCTTCAATACAAGCTCATTTATATGTTTGAGCCAAGTTCAAAGGAATTCCATTAGCTAAGCTTCTCACTAGTACCGATAGAAGGGTCAAATTTAAATGGGTATATCTCTTAGAACAAAATGAACTGGGTGGACCACAACATACCAAATTGAAGATCTTTGAATTATCTTTCCAAAACATCAAGTTTCACCTTATTCAGAGTTCTGATGAAGAATTAGGCCCATTTTTGTAAAGCCCTCCTTGTTATGTTGCCTCCATTTTCCTAGGGCAAGCCATGCAGGCAACCATGACCTATCAAACTGTAGCGATGCATTGCTCTGCAAAATCTGCTGCACTAGTCTTTTACAAGCATACCCTTCATAAAATTCACTTGCACACTATATGCAACTAATCCAATGTTGAAAATAGCAATCAAAACACCATCAAACAACTATCTAAGAATCCAAAAATTGAAGATAAACTCAAAACTAAGCTAAAACATCAAAAATCCTTGGGTTACCTCCCAAGTAGCGCCTGATTCTTTGTCGTGACATGACTTAGACTAATTGGCTACTAGACTTCACCAATTTCCCAAACCTAACTCTTAAGCTTATCTGGATGCTTCATGAATTGATAGATGTCGAAGACAACTTCTTCATCATTCAATCAAAACCTGAGTTGGCAAAATTCCTTATCCACTAGAGCTCGTCCAATGGCTAGGAATGGACTTCCCAAGATGATTAGAACTTCAAAATCAACCTCAAAGTCTAGAATCACAAAGTCTGCAGGGAATATGAATTTCTCCACTTTAACCAACACATCATAGAGTATCCTTATAGGCTTCTTCACCGTTCTATCTGTCATCAACAACCTTATGTTAGTAGGGGTAGGGGCTCCTAAATCAAGCTTCTTATAAACCACAAGAGGCATCAAATTGATACTACCACCCAAATCATATAGTGCCCTTATGAACTCCACATCTCTTATAATGCAAGGTATAGTGAAAGCACCTTGGTCTTCATGCTTTTGAACTAAGGACTTAGTAGTGATAGCACTATAATGTTAAAGATCTTGAGAGAGCTCTTGACTCACCGTATGCTTTTTGGTTACCAAATCCTTCATATACTCTGCATAACCCGGCATTTTCTCCAATACTTTAATAAGAGGGATGTGCATGGATAGTTGCTTTAGCATAGAGAGAAAGTGTTTGAACTTTCCTTCCTCATCCTTATTTTTGAGTCTTTGAGGAAATAGAGAAGGAGGCCTTGGGATAGGCTTATACTTATGTGGCTCTTTAGCTACCTCACTCACCCCATCTTTGACACAATCATCTCCTTCAACCACATCCTTATTTGCAACTATCTTATCACGAATATCTTCTACCTCAACCGGTATAGGAGGATCAACAGTACTCTTGCCACCCATAGTAGTAACTGCCATATATTACCCTTTATTCTTTTGATTTTAAACTGTGATGCTACATAATGTACCCTTTTGACACTGATTTAACTGAGTTGACACTTGACCAAATTGTTGTTGAAGCTGTTTAATAGCCACAGAATGAGACTCTATCTTTTGATTAATGCTTGAAATATCAAATTTCATGCCCCTTAGAGTTTCATCTTGTGTCTCGGCCTTCTTTAACAAGTGATCAAACATCTTCTTGATTGTAGAATTGCTTGTACCGGCATCTCGGTTATGTGGTGGCACATATAGACCAGTTCTGAAACCATCTCTTCAAACCCAATCAGCTTTTCAACCCATGTTCCTCTCATAATAACCACTTCTGTTGTCTCTATAAGATCTATCTCTACCATAGTTCTGACCTTGGCGCCAATAGTCTTGATTGGACCCTTGGCCATTGGTTCGAAAACCCCCTTTCTGATCATTCACAAAGCAAGCATCCTCCTCACGATAAGACTCCTCATACATTGGTGCACATGGAGATTGGTGAACTACCACATTTACTCTTTCCTAATTCTGCTTGATCACAGTATCCATGCTTGTCCAAAGTTGAGCAAGTTGTTGCATAATCTCCTCATTGATCTTAGCTTGCTCTAAACCAATATTGACAGCATATGAACTCCTCATAGAAGCTCTATCCTATTGTCCCCATGCACAATTCATCTTAACCACTTGCTCCATACGTTCGAAAATCCTTGCAAATGGTTAATCTAAAAATATGGCCCCCATAATGGTGTCGGCACAGGCTTGACTACTCCCATCAAGGGAATGGTAGAAGATCTCCACCAAGGTATCATCAACTTTCTTGTGGTCAGGGACGCTCCTCAAACACTTAGTAAACCGCTCTCATGTAGTGCTAATTAAATAACCAGGAAGTTGCTCAAAGTTGTTGATTTGATCTTTTAACTTGAGTTTCTTTGATCTAGGGAAATACCTCTCCAAGAAGGCCTTCTGGAAATCTACCCAACTAGTGATTGAACTTTGTGGGAGCTCAGATAGCCATAACGCAGCATTGCCCGTAAGAGACAATGGGAAAATATAAAGTCCAAACGATTTTGTGTCCTCATCACACTCTTACAAACAAATGCCATATTGTATAAGTGGCTATGTGGATCCTTTAATGGTAAGCCTGCAAATAGCCTATGGTTCTGCAGCATCTGAAGTAATTGACTAGAAACATTGAACTTTGTGTCAGCTGGTAGTGGTGGCAACACAATATCCCTGGTCACATCCATAGACATATGGTTCAACCTATCCTGATTCCACCGATAAGCATTGTCATTGAAATCATAAGGCTGTGGGATATTCTCCAAATAAGGTGGTTTTCATTCTGGTCATCATCATTAACATTTTGATTTGGGGCTACATTACTGGCGATGTTAGCATTTTCTTCGGACATTCTTCTTGTAATTCTTTGGATCTCTGGGTCAAGTGGAGTTAAGGGATTGCCTTGACTTCTAGTGTTGGGCATACACTACTAGTATACCCTATAAAAAAACAAACGAAATATGAAAAAATAAATTAAGTACAAGGGAGCAAAGGATTAACAGTTGAATTAGAATTACTAATGAATTCAATTAAGTCTAGCTATATTCCTCAGCAATGGCGCCATAATCTTTGATCACGCCCAAGTTACATCTCTCTTTTGAGGATAAAGTGGTCGTTGTCAAATATATAACCTAACCAAGGTTAGGGTCGAATCCCACAGAGAATATAGAGACTCACAACGAATTCACCAATATGTCATTCAAGTAATTAACAGCTCAATTCCCTAAGGGGAGGGGGTTGCAATGTTTAACAAGAAAATAAACTAAACTAACTGTAACAAGAGACATGAATAATGGAGAGCAACTTGGGTATTGTGTTCCCCATGATTCACTAACTTAATAACCTCGGGTAACATAATTCTCGATAGAGTATAACATGCAGGACGATAATTTAAGTTCGCCAAGACCTTTGGTCAAAGGTGAGAAGCAAATTTCACTATATGACTTGGCCCATCTTCGTAGTGTGCAATACTAACCATTACCCATAGTCCCAGTCAACTTCTGCTTGGTCTAGTTTGGTTGATTAGATAAGAACACATTATTGAATCCTGTTAATCAGGAAGGTAACACTAGGAATGTTCTAATATTGGTCACTACTAGAAAACATGAAAAACAAAGAGAATTGATAAGTACATGCAAATATCCATTCCAAGAATTTCAAATTATCCAGGTTTATTTGGATAGATCATCATGGTTCCCACAACCCCAAGTTGTGGATTTAGCTACTCATGTTATGGGTAGATGAAGAAAGTATGAATTGAGAAAACATAATTAAATAGTTACCCAATTGAACTAAAGAATAAACAAATACAAAATTAATTGAGAATCACAAGTTTTGAAATTCCAATTAATTCACAAGTGTCTTCTCCTCCAAAATGGAGGTCTCCAAGTACAAAACCCTAAAAGTACTTTCTCATGACGTTCTCTACTATACCCCTCAAAAATAGCCTAAAAAGTACTATATATAGTAATTACAATTAAGTCCTAAAAACTAGAAAAACGGGTAGGTGACCTTTTATGACAGGTTCTTATGACTTGTAACGTGATTTACGAGTCATAATCAGAGTCTCGTATTTAGCTTCTTAAATTTTCGACTTCACTACCACGAATCCACTTTACCAATCGTAGACTGATTCAAGACTAATATTGCACTCTCATAGACTTCATCTGCACCAACTGGTCCTTCATTGGAAATCTTCACAAAACCTCTCTATATGACTTTTAGAGTGATCTATAACTCGTATAGAGGTCTCGTATAGCTGAACTTCAGAAATCAAACTTCACTAGAATTTATCATGAAACCCTCCTCTATGACTCCTAGAATGCTCTATGATCCATAGAGGCTCTCATAAGTCACGAAAAACCAAAAACGTCTGCAATTTTGTCCCAAAGTCATGCCAGCCTGCTTTCTTACTAGAATAAACACAAAACCATAAATATCGCATTGAGAACACATAAAATCATAAGTTTTAAGCGTCAAATGCGTTGTATTTTTACAACACATCAACACTCTCAACTTAAAATTATTGCTTGTTCTCAAGCAATGACTCAATCTATATAGACAATACAGTAACACACAGACCTCAACTCAATGGAATACATTACGTACAATTCAAACTCGAGTACCCACACCAATTTTTCCAAACAAGATCAGATAGTTATTTAGTAAACCAAATCACGCTGGTGCATTTGACAACACAACTATGACAAGCAAGAGAATATTGATCATCCACAATCACTGAACAAGTCAAATGCTAACAATGTAATGCAAGTGCCCTCATAGAAAGAGGTCTCATTTGTGACACTCAATAATGATTACAAATTTAGTTTTAGGACTGTGCAAACACACTTACTCTCATAAAAGATGTTCATGCATAATGACTAATACCATAGGCTTGCCCCTATACTCATGACTTAGATTTTCAATGAACTGGACTAGGATCACTTTAGGGCTTTCTAGGAATATAACATAGGTTCAAGGGGCTTTCGCATGGCATTTTTGATAAATGGTGACTAAAAGCCATCCTTGAACTACGTTTTTCATCACTTTCACCTTACCAACTCTAATATTTTACCTTATTCTCCCTTTTTCCATATTCAAGCTTTTCCAGGTATTTTCTTCTCATTTTTAAACTTTCCCTCTCTACACTTCATTTTGCTTTTAATCTCAATCTAAGGCATCTTTCTCTTTTTCTTGCACTCGGTACATGATTTTCTTCTTTGGTCTTCATTCCCAACTCACCACCTTATTTTGTGATTCTCTTTTACACCGACCACCATTATCTTAGGCTTTTAGCCTATGGTGAAGTACACAATATCTATTCCCTGAACCATGGCCACTTTTGGTGCCCACCCTCAACTTAGGCTTTTTACCTCAATCAAGGTTCACAATACTCAAGGATAGACCAGGGCTAATGTCAAGGTTTTTCACTAAAAAGGTTAGGCTAATTAGGTGTTTTTGAAAGAATTAGTACATGTAAGGTTTAAATATTTGGAATAAGGGATAAAAATTCATTTGATTAGTCATTTTTAGGCTAAAGTGGACTAATTAAAGAACAAATTCTTAAAAGCCCTTCCTAATCCATTTAATCTAAAATCTAACTTAGAGTAACAGGGCAAGTTCTGAATTAGCAGAAAATGCACGAATCTAGCAAAATAAGCTCACACTCACATGGTGTTACATACATTATCAACAAGAGATGCACAGATCATGCTTCATATCTCAATTAACCTCACTTATTAGAACAAATATTGCAAACACCCAAACATACATGGTTACCATTTAACTACTAATCAAAATATTTTCTGGGTACTAATTTTCAAAACAAAACATAAAAACATGCTATATGCCATAAGTATTAGTACTATATGCTACAGATATTATCTGAACATCCTAAATATGTCGGTGCAATAAAAATTAAATATCCACGAGGAAAAAGAACAAAGGCAAGAAAACCTTGGGATCAAAATTTGGCATAGTTATGGATCATAGGCTACTCAGACTTCACTAAGGCCCATAAATACCCACACTTCATCAAAAAAATTGTGCATTGTCCCAAATGAACCAAATTAAGAAAAAAATAGAATAAGTAGAGGTAAAAAACATACCTTGGTGCCTAAGCGCCAGTCTGTGGCTGAGTCTGGCCATCCCTCTCCTGCGAGGTAGTCTCCTTAGCTACTGTACTTTGTCCAGAGGTGCCAATGCCCCTCCACTAATACTCTTCTCAAGAGCATCTCATCTATGATTCATGCCTCGACACTCTCAAGGTACGCTTGAGATCCTCCTCGTCATCATCCTTATTATCCTCAAAAAACTTTGCACGTAGATTTCTCTCATCAAGCTCCACATCCATGCAAGGTCATTTTCCAACGAAAGTTTGTGTAGGCTCTGTAGAGGTAAATAAACAAACAACAGTGCTAGAGATGTAGTCCCTGGTAGTGTCACTAGAGCCATAATTGATGATATCATGTTAGCCCTAAGCTTCTCGATCTCCTGATGTATAGCTGACAAATTAAAAGGTCGCACTTACTCCTCAAAAGCATTGATGCTGGCGTCCACTCTAGAAACACGCTCCTCAGTAGTAGAAATGGTGAATGTCGGCTCCACTCCTCGGAGTCTGCAATAGCCTGCCAGACCTATGGCCTAAGCTGCTGAGTAAGTTGAGACAACTGGCCTCAGTACGTGATAATCGTTGCACCATGGCTTGAATAAAAGTGGCAGACACATAGACCATGCCTACTGTAAAAGGCTATGAAGTAGTGGCCTCTAGTGTAGGAGTAGTTGTAGTAGGACCCCTCTCAATATCGACTACCTTAGGCTGTTGGGGTCTCTCATCAATAGTAGTACTAATAGTAGTGGTGGTGGCAGTCATCGAACCGTCAGGTGGTAGCTGAAGGGTAAATACCTTTGGCATAGGAGAAGGTTGTGCCCGCTGAAGTGCTACCAGGTTCTCATCAGCCTTTATTAGGTTAGGCTCCAAGGTATGTTGGGCCTCAACTACCTAGTCCAACTGATGTAAGATCTCCACCCATTATTCTATACAGAGTTTGTAGATCAAAATCGAAAACGGGATAGAGGTGACCCTCTTTAGTGCTAATTCATGTATCTTCTCTGCTATGAGTCAGGCCCAATCAATGTCATAGCTAGCCAAGATGCTGGCAACCAATACCGCATGCTTCAGCATAAGTGTGTTATCTACCAAGGTCAGCCAGATGAGGGATCTGACAACAGTATACAAAAACGTTATGGGGAAACAGAGTGAAGCCTTGACAATCGGCTCTGTGTGGGTGGTGACCCAAGCAGGCTCTAAACCCTGCTCCATAATGTAACCGGCGACCCATCTCAAAAGTGAGGTCCTATGTACCAGATCCTTCATAATCAACTAATTTTTGGCCTGCCCCAAGTTGTGGTCAAACTCCGCTGTAGATCTGGGGGCACAGTACTCTAGACCAAAAAGCATACGGCGGATCATCCCCTTAGAAATATCAACCCATCGACCTCTCACCCGTACCTCTGTCAATCGGGGCTGAGTGATAGGTCTCGTCTCCTTAGGAAGATTCTGCTGAATTGTGGCTATGTAAGATGCATAGAACTCCCGTACTAGAATCAAGGAGTATCATCCATGTCACTCCGTCAACCATGTGAGCCCATAATGTATCATTGTATCCTTCAGATGTGGGACACGGCTAAGTCCATCATCCATGACCTTGGGCTCCTCAAATATAAAATGGGTAGACTTGCCTCGCTCTTTTGGCTGTATGCCCTCTAAGAATATAGCCTGCAAACCCTTGATGTTCCATTGGTAAGTAATAATATCGATGCTGATGAAAAAGATGGTGCGACGAAGGACTGAACATCTCCACTGTCCTCGGAGCCCTCCTCAGAACTGGACTCCTCTGCTGATCGTGTCATCTGGGGCATATTACTCCCATTCTCCTCACTATCTTCCTCTTTAAACTAGGAAGGGTTATTAACTTGAGCCTGAGTACACGCAACTCTGGCTGCTACTGCTCTGGTCTGTGGTACCTCAGCCTCAGGGTCTGATGATACATCATGGACCTCAAGTGACCCACTCGACTAAGGGGTCCGCTCATCATCAGTAGGCTCATCAATGAGCTTCCTCCTAAAGGCCTCGATCATTAAACAATTTCCTTTCGTGGCCATAGTACCTGAAAATAAACATATACGAGCAATAATTAGCCCCAACAATCAAGAAACAAAATACAAAACTTAATTGAATCAGTTGCAGAAGGGTTCTACTAGAGGCCCTTTACGAGTCATAGTGAGAACTACGAGTCGTAAAGTGCTCTCGTAGACAGGTGCTTCAGAACAATAATGGTAACTGGAAAATTGTACGAGACCTAGATATGACCCATAAATTGGTTACGAGTCATAGACCAGGGTCGTATAAATTTCTAGAGAGTAATTGAAAAATTGTCAGGGATCTATAAGACCTATCTACGAGTTGTAAGTAATCTATGACTCATAGAAGGTCTCGTCTGATGAATACTCAGATCATCAAGTGTCTGAAATTTCCTACAAGGGGCAATTACAACTTGTAGATTCATCTACGAGTCATAAAAGACTCTCGTGAATAAGAAGTCTCATATACCTGATATTTCTAAGTCTATCACACATACCCTAAGAACATATTCAACACTTAATCAACAGCACCAAAGCAAGCATACGAGTACCCAATCATAATTAGTACATAATAACCAATACCCTATGATAATTTCAGAAATACTCACCCCATCGAAAAGTGAATAAGCATGGAAGAACTTATGTTTTAGACTCTTCTTATTTGATTCACACAACATCATACGCTCATGTCAATACCCACCACCTCATAATCATAAATCATGCAGTATCAACCAATCAAGCATGGATGATAATTCAACAGGCACAACACTTAGCACTTAATCATGTCAAAACATTGAATTCTAAACTCAAACATTCAATTTCAATCAAAGGGAACCCTAAGTTTACAGTCACCATTCAAATTTAACAAGAAATTCATGCTTAGACATCAAACCTATCATAATCATGACATGAAGCAATTAAGAACAATGTAAATTTTGAGATTAAAACTAAACCAAGAAACTTACCAAGAATAGTAGTGAACTTGAAGAAGAAAGAGAATGTGAAAGATGAAAACCCTAAGTGCTAGAAAATGGGTTTGATCATCAAAATTTGATCTGAAAATAGAAGGAAAGGGAAAATTTTGGTCAATTAGGTTAAAAGTGGGGTCAAAATAATACCCCTCTTTTATACCTTTACTAAGCCAATAGTTAAAATCACCAAGCTTGGGTCTATGAGACCCCAATTATGAGTTGTAGATAGATCTACGATTCGTAAATCATAGTTACATAGATCACTCAATATTTAGAAAAATTCAGAAACTTACCTGTGATCCACGAACCATATTCATGACTGAAAGTTTGATCTATGAGTCGTAAAGTTGGCTCGTGGGTAAAAAGCACAATTATCCTGCCCATTGGAAATCTCTATTAGATAAGGTTACGAGTTGTATAGTGCAATACAACTCATAAGCCTAGTCGTGGAAACTATACCTAATGCATTTCATAGCAAAATTTGCTGCCTTAGTTTTTACTTGCATACTCTTCATAAAATTCAATCGCACCCTATATGTAACCAACCCAATGTTAAAAATAGCAATCAAAACACAATCAAACAACTACCTAAGATTCTAAAAATTGAAGATAAACTCAAAACTAAGCTAAAAGATCAAAAATCCTTGGGTTGCCTCCCAAGTAGCGCCAGATTTATTATCACAATATGACTTAGAATAATTAGCTACTAGAGTTCAACAAGTGCCCAACCCTCACTTTTAAGCTCATCTGGATGTTTCATGGACTGACAAATGTCGAAGAGAACTTCTTCATTATTCAATCAAAACCTGAGTTTGCCAGATTCCATATCCACTAGAGCTCATTTGATGGCTAGGAATGGTCTTCCAAAGATGATTGGAACTTTAAAATCAACCTCACAGTCTAGAATCATAAAGTCTGCAGGGAATACGAATTTCTCCACTTTAACCAACACATCATAGAGTATCTCTATAGGCTTCTTCATCGTTCTATCTGTTATCAACAACCGCAAGTTACTAGGGGTAGGGGCTCCTAAACGAACCTTCTTATAGACTGCAAACTTGATGGATAGTTTCTTTAGCATAGGGAGGATTTTTTTGAACTTGCCTTCCTCCTCCCTCTTTTTGAGTCTTTGAGGGAAAGGAGGAGGAGGACTTGGGATGTGCTTATACTGTGTGGCTCTTTAGCTACCTCACTCACCCTATTTTTGACACAGTCATCTTCTTCAACCACATCTGTATCTGCAACTATCTTCTCATGAACATCTTCTACCTCAACCAGCATTGGAGGATCAATGGTGTTATTGCCACCCCTACTAGTAACCGCTATATATTGCCCTTCATTCTTTTTATTTTGAACTGTGTTGCTAGGCAATGTACCCTTCTGACACTGATTCAACTGACTTTACACTTGACCAAATTATTGTTCAAGCTGTTTCATAGTACAAAATGAGACTTTATCTTTTGATTAATGCTTGAAATATTAGATTTCATTCCCCTTTGAGTTTCATCTTGTGTCTCAGCCTTCTTTAACAAATGAACAAACATCTCCTCGATTCTAGAATTGCTTGTACCAGCATTTTGGTTATATGGTGGCATATATAGACCAGTTCTGAAACCATCTCTTTGAAACAATCGGCTTCTAGACCCCTATTCCTCTCATAATAACTACCTTGGTTGTCTATATAAGCTCCTACCCTACCATAATTCTGACCTTGGTTTCTTTGACCTTAGCACCAATAGTCCTGATTGAACCCTTGGGAGTTGGTCTAGAAACCCCCCGTCTGATCATTCACAAAGTAAGCATCCTCCTCAAAATAAGAATTCTTATACATGGGTGCACGTAGAGGTTGGTGAACTACCGCATTTACACTTTCCTAATTCTGCTTGATCATAACATTCATGCTTGTGTGAAGTTAAGCAAGTTGTTGCATAATCTCCTCATTGATCTTGGCTTGCTCTAAACCAATATTGACTGCAATGAACTTCTCATAGAAGCTCTATCCCGTTGTCCCCAAGCATGATTCGTCTTGACCACTTTCTCTATATGTTCGGCAATCCTTACAAATGGTTGATCTAAAAACATGCCCCCCATAACGATGTCATCACAAGCTTGACTATTCTTATCAAGGGCATGATAAAAGATCTCCTCCAAGGCATCATCAACTATCTTGTGGTCAGGGACGCTCCTCAAACACTTAGTAAACCGCTCCCACGTAGTGCTAATTAAATTACTAGGAAGTTGCTCAAAGTTGTTGATATGATCCTTTAACTTGAGTTTCTTCGATCTAGGGAAGTACCTCTCCAAAAAGGTCTGCAAATCTACCTAACTAGTGATTGAACTCTATGGGAGCTTAAATAGCCATAATACAGCATTACCCATAAGATACAATAGGAAAACACGAAATCCCGTAGCATCCATAAATAGATTTTGTGTCCTCATCACACTCTTACAAACAAATGCCATATTGTATAAGTGGCTATATGGATCCTCTGATGGTAAGCCCGTAAATAGCCCATAGTTATGCAATATCTGATGTAACATCTGATGTAACTGACTGATGTAACATCTGATGATAAAGTGGTCATTGTCAAATATAAAATCTAACCAAGGTTAGGGCCGAACTCCACAGAGAATACGGAGACTCACAATGAATTGACCAATACGTAATTCAAGTAATTAACAATTCAATCCTACGAAGGGGGGTTTGCAATGTTCAACAAGAAAATAAACTAAACTAACTAACACAAGAGACAATCAATAATGGAGAGAAACTTAGGTATTGTGTTCCCCATGATTCACCAACTCAATATTCCTGGGTAACCCAATTCTCGACTAGAGTATAATATGCAGGACGGTAATTTAATTTCACCATGACCTTTGGTCAAAGGTGAGAGGCAAATTTTACTATGTGACTTGGCCCATCTCTATAGTGTGCAATACTAACCATTACCCATAGTCCCAATCAAACTCCCCTTGGTCTAGTTCGGTTGATTAGACGAGAACATATCATCAAATCTTGTTAATCAATCTCTTTTTCTATTCATTATAATATCCCCTTGGTTGAGTTCGGTTGATTAGATGAGAAAACATCATCAAATCCTATTAATCAATCTCTTTTCCTATTCATTACCACCTGGATCGAGAAGGTAACACTATGCAAGTTCTAATGTTGGCCACCACTAGAAATCATGCAAAACGAAGAAAATAGATTAATACATGCAAATACCCATTCCAAGAATTGCAAATTATCCAGGTTTATTTGGTTAGATCTTCATGGTTCCCACAACCCCAACTTGTGGATTTAGCTACTCATGCTATGGGTAGATGAAGAAATTATGAATTGACAAAACATACTTAAACACTTAACATGAATTGAAGAATAACAAATCTAAAATTAATTGAGAATCACAAGATTTGAAGATCCAATTAATTCATAAGTGTCTTCTCCTCAGAAATTGAGGTCTCCAAGTACAAAACCCTAAAAGTACTTTCTCATGACGTTCTCTACTATATTCCCCTAAAAAATAACCTAAAAAGTACTATTGATAGTGATTACAATTAAGTCTTAAAAAATAGAAAAACTGGTCAGTGACTTTCTACGATAGGTCCTTATGACTCGTAAAGTGATTTACGAGTCATAATCGGGGTCTCGTATTCAGCTTCTTGAATCTTGGACTTCATTGCCACAAATCAACTTTATGAGTTATAGACTGATTCACGACTTATATTACACTCTCATAGACTTTATCTGCATCAACTGGTCCTTCATTGGAAATCTTCATGAAACTTTCTATACTACTCGAAGAGTGATCTGCGACTCCTACAGAGGTCTCATAAAGCAAAACTTCAAAAATCATACTTCACTAGAATTTGTCACGAAACCATCCTCTACAACTCGTAGAATGCTCTATGATCCATAGAAGCTCTTGTAAGTCATGAAAAACCAGAAACGTCTACAATTTTGCCAAAAGTCATACCAAAGACTAAACACAAAAACACATAAAAACCACAAATGTCGCATTGAGAACGCACAAAATCCTAAGTTTTAAGCATCAATTGTGTTGTATTTTGACAGTACATCAACACCTTCAACTTAAAATTATTGCTTGTTCTCAAGCGATGACTCAATCTATATAGACAATATAGTAACACACAGACCTCAACTCAATGGCATACATCACATACAATTCAAACTCGGGTACCCACACCAACCTTTCAAAACAAGATTAGATAGCTATTTAGCAAACCAAAACACACTAGTACATTTGACAACATAACTATAACAAATAAGAACATATCAACCATCCACTATCACTAAACAAGTCAAATGCTAACAATGCAATGCAAATGCAAGTCCTATTTTTGACACTCAATGATGATTAAAAATTTAGCTTTAGGATTGTGCAAACACACTCACTCTCACAAAAGATATTCTTCCACAATGACTAATACCATAGGTTGGCCCCTATACTCATGACTTAGATTTTCAACTAACTGGACTAGGATCACTTTAGGATTTTCTAGGCTTGTAACGTAGGCTCAGGGGGTTTTGGTATGATATTTTGGAAAAATGGTGACTAAAATCCATCCTTGAACTATGTTTTTCATCACTTTCACCTTACCAACTATAATATTTTCACCTTATTCTCCCTTTGTCTACATTCAAGCTTTTTCCAGTATTTTCTTCTCATTTTTCAACTTTTGCTTCATTTTTACACATCATTTTGCTTTTAATCTCAATCTAAGACATCTTTCTCTTTTTCTAGCACCCGTTACATGATTTTCTTCTTTTTCTCTTCATTCCCAACTTACCACCTTATTTTTTGTGATTCTCCTTTACACTGGCCACCCTCATCTTAGGCTTTTAGCCTATGGTGAAGTACACAACATCTATTCCCTGAACCAAGGCCACTTTTTGTGGCCACCCTCAACTTAGGAGTTTTACCTCAATCAAAGTTCACAATGCTCAAGGACATACCAGGTCCAATCTCAAGGTTTTTCACTAGACAAGGTTAGGCTAATTAGGTGTTTGTGAAAGAATTGGTACATGCAAGGCTCAATTATTTGGGACAAGGGATAAACCCTTCATTTGGTTGGTCATTTTTAGGCTAAAGTGGACTAATTAGATAACAAAGGTCTATAGATCTCTTCCTAATCCATTTAATCTAAAATCTAACTTAGAGTAATAGGGCAAGTTCTGAATTGGCACAAAATGCACGAATCTAAAAAAATAAACTCACACTCATATTGCATTGCAAACATTATCAATAAGAGACTCATATATATGATGCTTCATGTCTCAATTAACCTCACTTATCAGAACAAATATTGCCAAACACCCAAACATGCTTGGTTGCCATTTAACTACTGATCAAAATATTTGCTAGGCACCAATTTTCAAAACAAAACATAAAAACATGTTATATTCCATCTGGTTCAACATAAATTAAATATCCACAAGGAAAAAAAAAGGCAACAAAATCTCAAGATAAAAATTTGGGGTAGTTATGGACCATAAGCTACTCAGACTTCACTATGGCCCATAACTATCCACACCCCATCGAAAAAATTGCGCATTGTCTCTAATGCACCAAATCATGAAAATATAAAATAAGTAAGGGTCAAAAACATACCTTGGCACCTAAGCGCCAGTTTGTGGCTGAGTCTAGCTATCCCTCTCCTACGATGTAATCTCCTCAGCTATTGTACTCTATTCGAAGGTGTTAGACCCTGGAAATTTATACACTGGAATTATGATAAAATTTTGGAAATTTAGTTAATTCTGGAAATTTTAAAGAGTCTAAAATCCTTAATTGGATTGAATTAGAAAAGTAGGGGGACCAAATGTGGCAATATGGAAACCTTATGCCTTAAGGTGCCATGTTTCCTAAGTGAAATCT
>DF357296.1:276968-301656 GCA_000787875.1 Solanum virginianum | reverse complement strand
AGAATTCCTCCATCCCTACGTCTCTCCCCTCCTAACTTTGAGTTTGGACGTCCCATTTCTCCTACCCGCTGTCCCCCCTGTTTGGCTCTTCCCATGAGTGGGTTCTCGATTTTTTTATTTTTAATTATTTTAATTTGGCCCCAGGTAGGCCCAACCCATATTGCAAAAGCCCCACAAATTAGCAGGTCTAATCAGGCCGAGCTAAAAAGTCCATATTTTAAATGGGCTTCAGAAATTGTAGCCCAGCCCTACTAAATCACGGATTAGGCCAGGCCATCTCAACTCGCCTAGCCTATATTGACGACTCTAGCTGCTTTTAAAGGTTTTAAACTTTTTCAAATGCACGTCAAAAGCACTTTTTTAAATGAATTTATTGAAGAAGAAGTTTTTGTAAAACAACCCCCTGGTTTTGAAAATCCAAATTTTCCTTATCATGTCCTTAAATTATTAAAAACTCTTTATGGACTCAAACAAGCTCCTACAGCTTGGTATGAGCGCTTATGAAAATTGCTTTTATCCCATGGTTTTTTTGCGAAGAAGCATTGACACCACTATATTTATTAAAAAATCCTCCCAGATAATATTATTATTCAAATTTATGTTGACGGCATTATTTTTGGAAGTTCTAACCCTGATCTGTGCAAGGACTTTGCCAATTTTATGCAGAGCTAATTTGAAATGAGTATGATGGGTGATCTAACCTTCTTTTTGGGACTTCAAATTTTTCAAACTGATCAGGGGTATTTATCTATCACAGTAAGTATGCTTTGGAACTTGCGCAAAAATTTGGTATGGAAAATGCAAAATCCATTAGCACTCCTATGAGTTCCTTCTGCAATTTGGATCTTGATCCTAATGGTAAAAGTGTTTATGAATCCAACTATAAAGGGATGATTGGGTCTTTACTTTATCTCACTACTAGTCATCCAGACATCATGTTTAGTGTATGTAAATATGCTAGATTCCAATCCGCTCCCCAAGAGTCTCATTTAACTGCTGTGAAAAGAATAATTCATTATCTAGTTGGAGCAATCTCATTTGGACTATGGTATGAAAGATCCTCTGTACTTGATCTTTGTCATTTTTGAGATGCAAATAATGCAGGTGATAAAGTAGATATAAAAGCACTAGTGGATCTTGTCAATTCCTTAGAAACTCTCTAGTCTCTTGGAATAACAAGAAACAAAACTGCGTATCTATTTCTACCACCAAAGCTGAGTATGTAGCCATTGGACTATGATGTGCCCAAGTTTTATGGATAATTCATTAATTAAGTGATTATGGTGTTATTGTTAAACCTGCTCAATTATTATGTGACAATTCTAGTGCCATTTGCTTGACTAAAAATCTTGTGCATCATTCTACAGCCAAGCATATTGATATTAAGCACCATTTTATTAGAGATCATGTTTTAAATGAAAATGTTGAAATTATTTTTGTAAATTCTAAAAATCAATTGGCTAATATCTTTACAAAACTACTTCTTTAAGAAAGATTTTGCTTTCTCGAAAAAGCTCTTAATATTATTTCAGAATTAGTTTAATTTTGGTAATTGTTACATGTTTTAATTGATTCATTTTTAGGTAATTATTCCTTGCATTTATTGTCTGACTACTGCAATTATTGTTTTCCTTTTCAATTTTTATTTGCACGGATTCCCTTCTAATTGCTCTCCCATTTCTCTCTCCTGTTTGGCGGTTGTATGAAGACCTTTCCTTTCGTATGTCAGTGCCTCTTCATTTTTCCCCTACATCCTATCCTTTCACTTCATGTCTCTCTCTCTTCCTCTTCCCTTTTATCTTTAATTAATCCCTTCTCCTTCACTTTCTCTAACTCCTTCTTCTTTGCTGACCCTATGCCTCCCCGGAAAAGCTCTAGCATCAAGGGAAAGGGCATTGCCCTCTCTCTTGTGTCCATTGATTCTGAGAATTCCTCCATCCCTACGTCTCTCCCCTCCTCCACCTCTCCTCCATCCTCCATCGTCAAATGCTCTGCTCTTCCTCTTTACTCTAGGGATTTCAAGAAGAAATGACATTTTGATTTTGAAAAATCCCTAGACCTCAAAAATGATTTTTGGTACTCCTCAAACGAAACTCTCTTTCAACCTTTGAAATCCAAGACTGTGATACATGGGCGCATTATTGATCTCAACCTCCTTCTCTCCATTTACTGCCCCATCAAAGAATTTTTTGAGTATTAAGGTTGGGTAAATCTCTTTTCATCCTCTCTAAAAATTGTGTATGAACTCTTAGTCCATCTCTTCTATACAAATTTGCATTCCTCTAAACCTGGTGAAGTGGAATATCTTGTTTTGGTAAGCGAATCTTCATCAACCCCGATATCTTTGATGATATCTTTGGTATTTCTTATTCTGGTTTCTGTGATTCCTTCAAAAACTCTTGGCCCTCTGATTTTGAAGTCTCTTTTGAAGAGGCGAAAAAGGCTCTTTCTTCCAACTCCTCTGGACCCTGTCCTTCCAATGTTGGGCCTAATGATGTCTCTTTTGAGGTATGAGTCCTTGTTCACATCGTGGTGACTACTTTCCTGCCTAGGGTTGGCTTATTCTCTACTTTGTTGGTGCATGAAACTTTTTTTACCTACTGTCTCCTGTCAAAGAAATGGTTCAAATTATCCCTCTACATTCTTAACTACATGATTAACTCCACTATTGATCCCCTCAATCTACCCTATGGAATGATCATCTCTCAAATTCTGGAATCAAACATGGTTTGTTTTGTAAATATCCCCTCCATAACTGTGAAGCAATGCTATAACTCTAGGACTTTTAGGAGTATGGGATATGTCCTCTCCAATGATTCCTCGATCATTAAAACTAATGCAACTGCTTCTCCTCCTCATGATTCTCCTGATCCATCTCTACCTGCTACTGTGCCCTCTCTTTCTTTGAATATTAAGATGTTCGAAGAACTGCTCTCCAAAATCTATGGCATGGATGCAAAGTTTGAAGCTCTCCAGGACATTCTTCTCTCAAATTACCATACGATTGAAACCGATATTGACTCTATTGAGAAGGTTTGGGAATTGCTAAGAAAATTGGTGTATATGTTGCTAAAATTCATCCGAAACTGGATCAAATGGTCAAGGAAGTTTTCAAAGTTGTTGAGAAGATTCAGACTAACACTGATGCCTTATCTACCTCCTTAACCAATAATTTTGAGAATCTGAAGACCGCTACTGTCAATACCTTGACCTCCTTCCTTTGACCCCATGGAGAACTGCCTTCGTTTATGTGTTTACTTTTGCTTTTTAATGATGTAATCTATGTTTTATTGTGGACACTATAAGTTTTCACTATGCTATGTTATCTGCATGTTTACTTCTGTTAGAACCCGTATTTTTGTGTATTGGAATAGTTACGGAAATGTGGGACCAAAGTGTTATTTTTTGAAAGTTTGGGGATCAAATTGGAATTTTGGAAACATTGGGTCTTGAAGACACTTTTTGGTGGTGCCCATTCATGGTGTTATTTTCTCATTGGCCCAAGTGGGTAAAGTGGATCATTATTTGACCAAGAACTTGCATATATTTATATAATGCCCATATCTTACATTTTATTTTCCATTTCCTTCTATACTTAGACAAAAAGGAAGAAAACACTAGAAAACCCTGAACTTTCGGCTTCCTTTCATTATAGTCGGAGTTTACTTTGGCGGTGGAAAAAAATTCCAGTTCGCCTCGTTCCAGTTCACTGCGCGCAAAGAGTTGGAGTAAAATTATAAGCGTAGAGATAGAAAATTATGGGTCTCTCTCAAATTTGTTAGATCTGTTAGAGAAGAATCAATAGATTGACATACAGACCTCTCTCTACTTCAATTGATATAAAGTAATATTCAAGTTCTTATTTGACATTAAGTAAAGTTTCTGGAAAGTTCATACAAGTTAGGATCCAAAAGTGCTCAGTTCGAAAATTAGAATCTCATAGCCGTGGGTCTTTTGGTGGTGATAGGCTCTGGTAGCTCATTTTTATCTCAGCTTGCTGCTCCTAAAGAGGTAATATCTTCAATTAAATTTTTTGTTTAACGTTATGTGTGTTGTTCGATAACAGTACTGTTGAAGGTTGGGCTGCTATATGAGTAGTTGAAGGCTAGATGTTAAATGTGAAGATGCTTGTTTGCTTGTTGATTATTGCATTAAAGTTGGATGTTCGAATGTTGTCATGGATTTGATGTAGTCCTTTTGTCATTGCTTCTCATCTTTATGTTATAGTTTGAAATTATTTTTCCTATTTCTGCTTCAGTCTTTTCTTACCTTCAGGCATCATTGTCTTGAGCTCACCTGCACCCTTTTTTTCTGCGATCTTTGTCTCTCATAGTTAAAACTAAGGGGTCACGTTTCCTGGTTATGTGTATCTTGCAATTGTCACTTCAGGTTATGACAGCATGTACCTTGTCTATGTCTTAGTAAATGTTAGAACATCTAACGTGGAATCTAGTTGAAGATTAGATTACTTAATTTTACAGAATAGTAGCTGATTTGATTCTATTTTGTATGAGTTGTTAGGCTAGGCAGTTATGCCTCCTCTTGAATTTATTTACTAGAACTTGGGAATCTTTTAAAGAAGCTGTTGGCAAAACTTATTCCATGTGAAATATGACTAAGTTTCTTTTTGTTTTCCTTTGCCAAAATTGAGGCGTCAAGTTCTTGCTTAACTGTTGGTTGGTTTTCTGTTAGTTTGGTGCTTAAGGTTTAAAATTTTTTAGTTTAGTTTTATATGAATGTGGGGATTTTAGTCTTGTTTGTTAACATGGTTCAAATAATATGTTTCACCAAAATCCACCAAAAGAAATTTTTTCATATACAACTTTCTTCTACTATAACATCAGATACAACTCTCTTCACATACAAGTATAGATTAGTTTTTGAAGTCACACGAATAAACGAGAGATAACTTGATTCACACCTCAAACAATACCCAAAACCACAACTAACGTTGCTGGTAATTTTCTCACTGTCCAGCGTGTTCTTCCCCAGGAAAAATCTGAAAAAAAATTGAATACTTTTATTGTGATTTAGCAGCACTAAAGATGTGGGTTACAAAGTTGTCAGTCTATAAATTTAAAGCTATCTAGTTTTTTATTTATGCTGTCCAGTTTTGACAGCTTTGAAGCTGCCTAGTTTTATTTATAAATGCTGTCCGGTTTTACATGCTACCCAACTCCTTAATGCTGCCCAGTTTTGTATGAGTTATTGGTGATACTTAGTGTTATTATTGTGATTATGGTATTTGGAATGATTGTGGGTGTTGTTGGGCTGTGGTTGTTGTTATGTTGTTGTTATTGATTAATTTGAGCCGAGATGATTCTCGGGGCAGCCTATAAATATGTTCACTCCTTGGCATTCTTATGAAAGTTAGTCTTGTTCTTGTCAACCCATAGTTAGCCAGGAAAATTTAAGTTAGGCACACCTCAAAAACGATAGATATCTATAATTGTGCGTAATTAGAAATTTAGTTCAAGAAAGTTAAGTAAGTTTGAGCTAAAATCTTATCTCTAAAAATCAGTTCATTTGATGATTTGAGACTTCATCTTTTAGTATTTGTCTCCACTTGACGATTCGAATCTTACTGTGAATATAATAAATTTTGGTGTTGTTTGTTATGAACTATATTGCATCTTCTCCAAAGAGCTTAGCTATAATTATCTTATAATGATGGAACTGTTGTCTCTTGTTCAATGACTGAGTCATTTTATATTGTTCTTCACAGTTTATGTTTTTTTTAAATTCTATTTCATCTCTGGAAATTAGTTGGTATTGAGTTGATGAGGTTATGAAGCTTTAAATAGATAGGAGTTTGGATTTAATGTTGAAATATCTTTATCTTGGAACCTTGCCTTTTTCCAGTGTGTTTAAAAGCTGAAAAGTGTTTGGTTTGGCCATGTAGTAGCTGGTTCATTTTTTATTTTCATCATACATTAGGAAAATTGTTACTGCTACTTGAATATCTTTCTATTTTACTTTCTAAGACAGTTTGTGACTTCAACAGTTGCATTCTGTGAAGGGAAACTTGATGCCAGTGTTTCCATGTTCCTCTACTTAGTTTGTTAGTTGAAGATGAAATTTCTATCCTATAACTTGACTATTTCTTGTTTGAAAACTGCTGGATTTTATAATATGGTCAGTGATCAGTGTTGGAATTTTGTAGTATCCCTGTCAGCTATAGTTTCTCTTTGTTGCTACTAGTGCTTTTCTTCTTGTTCTCAGGACATAAGAAAGAGTCCTAGTTTGAGATCGTTACTTATTTTATCTAAAGCTCTAATTATTATTTTGCATCAATCCTCTATCCTTATTTTTGTGTCTCCATATTGGTTACTAACATTAGGTTTAAATATCATGTCCAGGTTCATGTGATATGTCTTCAAAGTTTGTAAATTGTAAGAATATATAATAATTATTATTTCGATCTCAGGTATGACTTTGTCTTTGCATATGAATATTTTACTTATGTTTGGGATTTATGGTTATGAGTTTGTACATTTGACCTACTCCAGAGTTAGGCTGTTTGATGGTGGGTTCGGGGACGGCGATACATAATGCCCGGCTCACTTATCTGTTATGTGGTATTTGATGCTATGTTACGCTGGGTGAGTATGGGGACGGCGATACGTAACGCCCAACTCACACTGGCTGTTTTTATATTATCACCGGCGATACGTAGCACCTGACTCATCTATGTTGAGCGTGGGAGACAGGGATTTCAATACGTAACGCCTGGCTCACATACACTATTTTGGTATGATGATATGTGAGGCAGAGACGGCGATATGTAATGCCTGACTCACTTATCCTATGGTTGATATGTTAGAAAAGTAAATGTTTGTGACTTGAATTTGAATCTTGAAAGTAGACATTTTGATATTTTTTGGATATAGACTGCTCTGTGTACTTTTGTTTCAGTTATACCTCAGTTTCATATATATTGGGAAAAAAGTATGTAATAATTTGGATATGCACTTACCGTTATACTTTGGCCTTGTTCGTTATACACCTTATGTTCTGGTAAGTAAGTATTGTGATATATTTCTGGTATGCATTTAACTATTGTACTTTTGTTTTAATGATTGTTCTAATATATATATATATACACTCCATACTTTCTACTTTACATATTCGGTATGTATTTCGTACAGACCCCCCTCTCTTCGGGGGCTGCGTTTCATACCCGCAGGTACAGACGTTCAGGTGAGAGAACCACTAGCTTAGGATTCTGACTGTTATTTAAAGTGCTCCTTTGCTTCGGAGCAAACCCTGGGTATATACACCTCTTTACTACTTTTTATTTCTGTACATTCGAGGGTATGACGGGGGCCCTGTCCTGTCTTCTGATTCAGTTTGTGTAGTTAGAGGTCTGTGGACTCCTATGTGTATGGGCTATGACAGTTTGTATGACTATATACGTATATTATGTATATTGGGCTATTTTAACCGCAGCGATGACCTTGTCGGCCTGCATATGTATTTGTTTGATGATCTGTTTAGATTTATTTGCATGCAGGGTGCATGGGTTAGTATATAAACAGAGAAAACTCTGTCGAAATTTCTGTAAAATAAGATATGTATTTGTTGTCTAGCTTTGTATTTAAGTCTGGTGCCCGATTCGGGCACTAGTCACGGCCCACGGGGTTGGGTCGTGACAGAAGTGGTATCAGAGTTGTTAGTCCTCCTAGTGTCCACAGACCATGTCTAATGACGAATGTTCTTAAGGGGGGAGGATGTTAGAACTCGTATTTTTGTGTATTGGAATAGTTACGGAAATATGGGACCAAAGTGTTATTTTTGGAAAGTTTTGGGATCACATTAGAATTTTGGAAACATTGGGTCTTGAAGATAATTTTTGGTGATGCCCTTTCATGGTGTTATTTTCTCATTGGCCCAAGTGGGTAAAGTGGATCATTACTTGACCAAGAACTTGCATATATTTATGTAATGCCCATATCTTGCATTTTATTTTCCATTTCCTTGTACACTTAGACAAAAAGGAAAAAAACACCAGAAAACCCTGAACTTTTGGCTTCCTTTCATTTTGGTCGGAGTTTACTTTGGCGGTGGAAAAAAATTCCAGTTCGCCTCGTTCGAGTTCGCTGCGCAAAAAAAGTTGGAGTAAAATCATCAACGCATAGACACAAAAATGTGGGTCTCTCTCAAATTTGTTAGATCTATTGGAGAAGAATCAGTAGATTGACATACAGACCTCTCTCTACTTCAACTGATATAAAGTAATATTCAAGTTCTTATTTGACATTAAGTAAAGTTTCTGGAAAGTTCATACAAGTTAGGATCCAAAAGTGCTCAGTTTCGAAAATCAGAATCTCATAGCCGTGGGTCTTTTGGTGGTGATAGGCTCTGGTAACTGTTTTTTATCTCAGCTCTCTGCTCCTAAAGAGGTAATATCTTCAATTAAATTTTTGGTTTAACATTGTGTGTCTTGTTCGATAATAGTACTGTTGAAGGTTGGGCTGCTATATGAGTAGTTGAAGGCTAAATGTTAGATGTGGAGATGCTTGTTTGCTTGTTGATTATTGCATTAAAGTTGGATATTCGAATGTTGTCATGGATTTGATGTAGTCCTTTTGTCATTGCTTCTCATCTTTATGTTATAGTTTGAAATTATTTTTCCTTTTTCTACTTCAGTCTTTTTCTTACCTTCAGGCATCATTGTCTTGAGCTTACCTGCACCCCTTTATTTTTTTTTCTGCGATCTTTATCTCTCATGGTTAAAACTAAGGGGTCACATTTCCTGGTTATGTGTATCTTGCTATTGTCACTTCAGGTTGTGATAGCTTGTACCTCGTCTATGTCTTAGTAAGTGTTAGAACATCTAATATGGAATCTAGTTGAAGATTAGATTACTTAACTTTAAAGATCAGTAGCTGATTTTCTTTTATTTTGTATGAGTTGTTAGACTAGGTAGTGATGCCTCCTCTTGAATTTATTTACTTGAACTTGGGAATCTTTTAAAGAAGCTGTTGGCAAAACTTATTCCATGTGAAATATGACTAAGTTTCTTTTTGTTTTCCTTTGCCAAAATTGAGGCGTCAAGTTCTTGCTTAACTGTTGGTTGGTTTTCTGTTAGTTTGGTGCTTAAGGTTTAAAATTTTTTAGTTTAGTTTTATATGAATGTGGGGATTTTAGTCTTGTTTGTTAACATGGTTCAAATAATATGTTTCACCAAAATCCACCAAAAGAAATTGTTTCATATACAACTTTCTTCTACTATAACATCAGATACAACTCTCTTCACATAAAAGTATAGATTAGTTTTTGAAGTCACACGAAGAAACGAGAGATGAAAACTTGATTCACACAACCATAACAACAACTAACGTTGCTGGCAATTTTGTCACTGCCCAGCGTGTTCTTTACCAGGAAAAATCTGGAAAAAAAATATTGAATGTTTTTATTGTGATTTAGTAGTGCCAAAGATGTGGGTTACAAAGTTGTCAGTCTATAAATTTAAAGCTGTCCAATTTTTTTATTTATGCTGTCCAATTTTGACAGCTTTGAAGCTACCTAATTTTGTTTATAGATGCTGTCCAGTTTTACATGCTACCCAACTCTTGAATGCTGCCCAGTTTTGTATGAGTTATTGATGATATGTAGTGTTATTATTGTGATTATGGTATTAGGAATGATTGTGGGTGTTGTTGGGCTGTGGTTGTTGTTGTGTTGTTGTTGTTTATTAATTTGAGCTGAGATGATTCTCGGGGCAGCCTATATTTTAGGGGAAGTGCTACCAAAATTTTTATAGAATTAAGGGTAAATTTGGAATTTAACTCCGAGAAGCTTTTGGTTACTTAATTGACATTGTTCTAAATTTTTTGTAGACTTTTGGCGATTTGAAGCGTAAGTTGGAGTTGGTTTACATTTGAATTATTTTGGAGAGAGTTTAAGGTATGAAAAGCATTTCTTTCTTCGGCATGACTTAGTTAAACGTGGAGAATGCTATAAGTCCTGAAAGATCCCATCTCCTTGTAATTTAAGCCTAAATATGTTCACTCCTTGGCATTCTTATGAAAGTTAGTCTTGTTCTTGTCAACCTATAGTTAGCCAGGGAAATTTAAGTTATGNNNTTAGCCAGGGAAATTTAAGTTAAGCACACCTCAAAAAGGATAGAGATCTGTAATTGTGCGTAATTAGAAATTTAGTTCAAGAAAGTTAAGTAAGTTTGAGATAGAATCTTATCTCTAAAAATCAGTTCACTTGATGACTTAAGACTTTATCTTTTAGTATCTGTCTCCACTTGATGATTCGAATCTTGCTGTGAATATAATAAATTTATGTCTTGTTTGTTGCGAACTATATTGCATCTTCTCCAAAGAACTTAGCTATAATTGTCTTATACTGATGGAACCATTGCCTCTTGTTCAATGACTGAGTTGTTTTATATTGTTCTTCACAGTTTATGTTTTTCCTATAACTTGACTATTTCCTATTTGAAACCTGCTGGATTTTATAATATGGTCAGTGATCAGTGTTGGAATTTCATAGCATCCCTATCAGATGTCGTTTTTCTTTGTTGCTACTGGTGCTTTTCTTCTTACTCTCAGGACATAAGAAAGAGTCCTAGTTTGAGATCGTTACTTATTCTATCTAAAGCTCTAATCATTGTTTTGCGTCAATCCTCTTTCCTCATTTTTGTGTCTCCATATTGGTTACTGACACTAGGTTTAAATGTCATGTCCAAATTTATGTGATATGTTTTCGAAATTTGTAAATTGTAAGAATATATAATAATTATTATTTCGATCTCAGGTATGAGTTTGTCTTTGCATATGAATATTTTACTTATGTTTAGGATTTGTGGTGATGAGTTTGTGCATATGACCTACTCCGGAGTTAGGCTATTTGATGGTGGCTTTGGGAATGGCGGTACGTAACGCCCGAATATTTTACTTCGGTTTGGGATTTGTGGTGATGATTTTGTGCATATGACCTACTCCAGAGTTAGGTTGTTTGATTGTGGGTGCGGGAATGGCGGTACGTAACGCCCGACTCACTTATCTGTTATGTGGTGTTTGATGCTATGTTACGCTGGGTGAGTATGGGGACGGCGATACGTAACGCCTAAGTCATACTAGTTGTTTCTATATTATGATAGGTGTGTACAGGGACGGCCATATATAACGCTTGACTCACATATGCTGAGCGTGGGAGACAGGGACGACGATACGTAATGTCTGGCTCACTTACGCTATTTCTGTATGATGATATGTGAGGCAGGGACGGCGATACGTAACGCCTGGCTCACTTACCCTATGGTTGATATGTTAGGAAGTAAATGTTTGTGACTTGAATTTGAATCTTAAAAGTAGACATTTTGATGTTTTTTGGATATATACTGCTCTCTGTACTTTTGTTTCAGTTATCCGTAAGTTTCATATATATTGGGATGGCAGTATGTAATAATTTGGATATGCACTTACCGTTATACTTTGGGCCTTATTTGCTATACACCTTATGTTCTGGTAAGTAAGTACTATGATATATTTTGGGTATGCATTTAACTATTGTACTTTTGTTTTAATGATTGTTCTGATATATATATATATAGTAAGTAAGTACTTTGATATATTTCGGGTATGCATTTAACTATTGTACTTTTGTTTTAATGATTGTTCTGATATATATATATATATATATATATATATATATATATAGATATATACTCCATTGTTCAGTTACCCCTCAGTTCGTATTCTGTTCATTTTGGAAAAGTAAGTACTTTGATACATTTCAGGCATGTTTTTAGCTGTTGTACTTACTCTGTTGGTTATCCTGATACATGTATATATATACTCCGTACTTTCTGCTTTACATATTCGGTACGTATTTCGTACTGACCCCCCTCTCTTCGGGGGCTGCATTTCGTGCCCGCAGGTACAGACGTTCAGGTGAAAAAACCACCAGCTTAGAATTCTGACTGCTATTTAAAGTGCTCCTTTGCTTCGGAGAAAACCCTGGGTATATACACCTCTTTACTACTTTGTATTTCTGTACATTCGAGGGTACAATGGGGGCCCTGTCTCTTCTTCTAATTCAGTTTGTGTAGTTAGAGGTTTGTGGACTCCTGTGTGTATGGGCTATGACAGTTTGTACGACTATATATGTATGTTATGTATGTTGGGAGGTTTTAATCGCAACTGTGACCTTGTCGACCCGCATATGTATTTATTTGATGATCTTTCTGGATTTCTCTACGTGCAGGGTACATGGGTTAGTATATAAATAGTGAAAACTCAGCAAAAATTTCTGTAAAATAAGATATGTATTTGTTGTTTGGGTTTGTATTTAATGTCTGGCTTTGTATTTGCATCTGGTACCTGATTCGGGCACTGGTCACGACCCATGGGGTTTGGTCGTGACAGAAGTGGTATCAGAGCCGTTAGTCCTCAGAGGGACGAATGTTCTTAAGGGGGGAGGATGTTAGAACTCGTATTTTTGTGTATTAGAATAGTTACGGAAATATGGGACCAAAGTGTTATTTTTAGAAAGTTTGGGGATCAAATTAGAATTTTGGAAACATTGGGTCTTGAAGATAATTTTTGGTGGTGCCCTTTCATGGTGTTATTTTCTCATTGGCCCAAGTGGGTAAAGTGGATCATTATTTGACCAAGAACTTGCATATATTTACGTAATGCCCATTCTTGCATTTTATTTTCCATTTCCTTCTACATTTAGACAAAAAGGAAGAAAACACTAGAAAACCCTGAACTTTCGGCTTTTTTTCGTTTTGGTTGGAGTTTACTTTGGCAGTGGAAAAAAATTTTAGTTCGCCTCGTTCCAGTTCGCTACGCGCAAAGAGTTGGAGTAAAATCATCAGTGCAGAGATACAAAATTGTGGGTCTCTCTCAAATTTGTTAGATCTGTTGGAGAAGAATCAGTAGATTGACATACATATCTCTCTCTACTTCAATTGATATAAAGTAATATTCAAGTTCTTATTTGACATTAAGTAAAGTTTCTGGAAAGTTCATACAAGTTAGGATCCAAAAGTGCTCAGTTTCAAAAATCAGAATCTCATAGTTGTAGGTCTTTTGGTGGTGATAGGCTCTGGTAGCTCTTTTTTATCTCAGCTCGCTGCTCCTAAAGAGGTAATATCTTCAATTGCATTTTTGGTTTAACGTTATGTGTGTTGTTCGATAACAGTACTGTTGAAGGTTGGGCTGCTATATGAGTAGTTGAAGGCTAGATGTTAGATGTGGAGATACTTGTTTCGATAACAGTACTGTTGAAGGTTGGGCTGCTATATGAGTAGTTGAAGGCTAGATGTTAAATGTGAAGATGCTTGTTTGCTTGTTGATTATTGCATTAAAGTTGGATGTTCGAATGTTGTCATGGATTTGATGTAGTCCTTTTGTCATTGCTTCTCATCTTTATGTTGTAGTTTGAAATTATTTTTCCTTTTTCTGCTTCAGTCTTTTCTTACCTTCAGGCATCATTTCTTGAGCTCACCTGCACCCCTTTATTTTTTCTGCGATCTTTATCTCTCATGGTTAAAACTAAGGGGTCATGTTTCCTGGTTATGTGTATCTTGCTATTGTCACTTCAGAAGAAAAATTGAAAAGAGATGCATGTATCAACAGAAAAAGAAAAACAAAAAAGAGAAAAAATTTGAGTGTTTATTTAAATTTCCTGTAACCATTCCTCCATTAAAGGCTTGAAAGGATATCTCTTACAACCCAAGGGGACTGGACCTAGGATTCACATTGAATCTGAACCAGCATAAAAACATCTGGTGTTTAATTTTCCTTTTATGCACTTTATTTTTTGTTTACTTATATATCTGCTCTAATTAGTCGACTGTCTCTTATACTAGTTGACTATCTGAATATAGGCTAGAAAAAAAGAAGAAAATTCAATGCACCCCTCCTTTTGCACTTTCAAATAGTATTAGAGTCTGGTCTCACTAAATTTTTCTGTCTAACCACAGGTGAGAAAAAGATCATGACAAGTCAAAAATCAAACCATTGGAGCACTATTTCAAGAGGGAACCTCTCAAACCAGGCCTCCCTATTTCAATGGAAAACACTTTTCACACTGGAAAATCAGAATGAAGACCTTCCTCAAGTCCTATGATGTTAAGGTTTGGAGAGTGATCAAGCTTGGTGACATTCCTATCTGTGCAATCAAACTTGCAAATGAAGACCTATCAAGTTTTGAAGAAGGTCAGGCTTCTGTTGTCCCTAGTCTGCAAAACTACACTGATGAACAAATAGAGATCATTCAGATAAATTCAAAAGTTAAGAATGTTCTCTATAATGCTATCGGTGGTGAAGAATATGAGAAAATTTCTAGCTGTGAAACTGATTAAGGAATGTGGGACAAACTAGAGGTTACCTATGAAACAACTGACAAAGTGAAAGAAACCAATGTCAATCTTCTTGTTTATGAATATAAACTGTTCCAAAGGAAAGAAGGAGAATTAGTTGAGAGTATGTTTGCATTACTGAGGAAAATCATTGGAGAACTTAAAGCTGTAGGAAAAAATATGCTCCTATAGAGCACATAAGGAGAGTTCCAAGAAGTCTACCTCCTCAATGGCATGCCAATGTTATTGCACTTGAAAGTATGCATCTAAAAAACCTAACATATGATGAGGTTCGAGGAGATCTTATTGCATTTGAAAGACTCATCTAAACAAAAAGAGCAAAGAAGATGAGAAGAAGAAATATGTTGCTTTCAAAGCAACTGATGATAATCAAAAAGATGAAGATAAATTCAATGAGGATGAAATTGTACTGATCACAAGATCTACCTTGGAAATGTTCCGGCTCAATAGAAATCAAACAAGAGGTAAGCCAAACAATTTTAGAAATAAACAAATTACTAACTATAATCAAAATGATGGCAGGTGCTATGATTGCGGCAAATTTGGACATGTTGCAAGTGAGTATCTAGAAGCCAAGAAAAGATATCCTCAAGGATATGGAAAAAATAAAGCCATTAGCAGCTAGAGTGATGAAGACACATCTGAATATGATGATCAAGATGACTCTGAAAATGTGTACTTCATGGCTATTGGAGAATCCAGCTAGGTAAAACCTAACTTTTACAGAAATTGCAAATATTTAAGAGCTTTACTGGATTAGGCCATCACAGATTTAAAAAGATCTTTTGAAAATCTTATAACAATTCAAGATGAGAAAAGAGCTTTGGAAATTCAACTAGAAGTTTGTTCTGTTGAAAGTAGTCTTTTTGATCAGGAAATTTTTGAATTAAAAAATCTCTTAAAAATGCTCAAAAGTTATCTAGTCCTAACAAAGGAATCAAGTCAACTAGCTCAGACCGGTCGACTTATTCTAGAAGTGAATACTACAGTTTGCCTGGATCTGATGAAACTAGTAAAAGATCATGCTATCATTGTGGTAAATCTAGTCATTCCTATTCTACGTGTAGATTTCATCTCTCTAAACCAACCACCATGGTCCAGAGAGTCAAAAAAACCCTAATCAAAAAGGAACCAAAACACATTGGGTACCTAAAAACAAGTAATCTTTTCTTGCAGAAACTCCGCGTGAAATCAAAAGGTAAATGGTATCTTAACAACTCATGTTCAAATCATATGACAAGCAACAAATATCTATTCAAATCCATTGCCAAATTTAATGGTGGAAAAATTCAATTTGGTGACAATTTTACTAGAACTGTTATTGGTATTGGAACTCTCCTTTAATGAAACCTTTAAAATTATTAATGTGTATGTTGTGAAGGGATTAAGGTACAATCTGTTAAGCATCAGTCAACTGTTTGATGCTGACTTGGAAGTAAGATTTAAGAAAACTTGGTGCATCATTGAAGATGTATCAGGAAAGGCAATTCTTCCAGGAAGAAGGGACAAAAATGTTTACTTTTTGGACTTAGTCAAAGGATCAACAAATCATATTTGTCTGGCATCCAACTCTAAAGATCCTTAGATGTGGCATAAAAAACTAGGTCATGCAAGCATGAGACTAATTGAAAAGCTTTCAAGACTGGAACTAGTAATTGGACTTTCAAAGTTAGACTACACAAAGGATCACATATGTGACGCTTGTCAAACGGGTAAGCAAACAAAGAACTCTTTTCAGTCCAAAGACATTGTCTCTACTACAAAACCTCTTTAACTCCTTAACATGGATCTTTTTGGTCCAACTAGAACTGCAAGTATTGGTGGTAAGTGGTATGCTTTTGTTATTGTTGATGACTATTCCCAATTCACTTGGGTTATGTTTTTAGCTAACAAAGATGATACTTAAAAAAAATTTGAGTTCTTTAGTAAGAAAGTTTAGTGAGAAAAAGGCTACTACATTACTTCTATCAGAAGTGATCATGGAGGAATATTTGAAAGCAAAGCCTTGGAAAACGTCTGTAATGAAAAAGGGGTGCTCACACAACTTTTCTACCCCTCACTCTCCTCAACAAAATAGGGTAGTTAAGAGAAAGAACAAAACTCTTCAAGATATAGCCAAAACCATGATTTGTGAACACTCTCTTTCTTACCATTTTTGGGGCAGAAGCACTAAGTACTGCTTGTCATATTATCAGGCTAATTCTCAAGAAGACCCTATATCAACTTTGGAATGAAAAGAAGCCAAACATCACTACTTTTATCCATTCGGTTGCAAATGTTTTATTCATGATAACGGTAATGAAATCTATGTAAATTTTATCCCTGCAGTGATGAAGGTATCTTTATTGGCTATTCTAATACTAGCAGAGATTATCGAGTTTCTAACAAGCATAAATCTACCATAGAAGAATCCATTCATGTGGTTTTTGATGAATCTAACCCCATCCCTGAGAAAAAAATGCAACTTTGATGATGAACATACTACTAACAGTAATCCATCAGCTTAAAAGTAGTTGCAGACAAAGAATAGTTGACTACTACTGAAGAAAGTCAACCTATAGTAGAATTTGTCCCAAATGAATGGAGAAGTGAACCTGACTATCCCAAAAAGTTCATCATTGGTGATATCAGTGATGGGATTAGAACAAGGGCTTCCAACAAAGGAAATGCCAACATTGCTCTTATATCTCAACTTGAACCTAAGAAAATAAAAGAATTTCGCAAAGACAACGACTAGGTAGACGCAATGAAGGAAGAGCTGGATCAATTTGAAAAACATCAGGTGTGGACTTTCGTTCCTAAACCTGAAAATGCCACTATCATCAAGACAAAATGGGTATTTAGAAACAAGCTAAACAAAGCTGAAGAAGTAAATCAAAATAAAGCAATCTCATAGCTCAAGGCTATTCTCAACAAGAAAAAGTCAACTATGATGAAACTTTCTCTCCTGTAGCAAGGTTAGAGTCTGTTCGCTTCTTCTTTCTTATGCTGCTTTTAGAGCTGTCAATACGGGTCTGCCTACCCCAGCTGAGCTAGCCCTTATAATCTTTGAAATTTGACAGGCTAGGCTAGGCTAGCGTCTTCTTTTTATGGGCTGAAAAATAGCAAGCCCATTGAAATGCCCCAAAATGTGCTTTGGAAATGCCCATAATCGTAATTGCCATATATCTCAAAATTTGTGTGTGATATTAAAAATCTGACTTCATATTCTTGATCAGGGGCAAAATTGAGTAGGGAATGGGTATAACCTAGATTTTAAAATACCCTTAGCAAAAAATAATTTTCATAAAATTTTTCAGAAAAAATGACAGTGCGCAATGGCTTCGCGACACAGACCCATCATGAAGCAGTTTTAGAACTTTCTTATTTTTTCTATTTTAGGCAAGGGCATTAGGGTTATGGCCCCATGCCCACTTATGTGTGAAATCACCCATATTTAGCTATTTTTCAACTCCATATCACTCAAAAACCCTCTCTAAAATCTCTCAACCATTTTATCAAAATTCCCATCCAAATCCAAGGATTTCAAGATCACTTTGAATCTCAAGAACTCTATTCAAGCTTCAAATCTCTCTTAATTCTATATTAAGAAAACCCAAGTTTAAGGTATGTGGGTCTCATTAATTGGATCCTTTCACCCATGAAGCCCAACCTTCCTATTTTATGAGAATTGCATGATTTTAAGTTGTATTTAAATCTTTGTTTATGAAGACTATACATAATTCAAGCTATGAAATCTATGAACTATTGTGAAGTTTTGATATGATTTACAAGTTACACGTGATTGGGTTTTACCATGATGTCGATGGGCTAATTTACATGCTTTAAGATGCATTGATTTCACTATTTGATGATCTAAACACTTACATTTTGCATGATTTGAACATGTACTCATATGTGGCTACCAAGTGTTCGATGAAATGTCAAGTCAAGAATTCTTAATTTGTTTACATGCTTTACAAGTCAAGTGACTTCATGATGTATGGGCTATCAAGTATGTTATGAATTCATGAAATTATCAATGATTATATGAGTATCAAGTTAAGCCCTATTTTCAAGATTTTACATCTTGTGAGCCATTCATGTTAAAGCAAGGGTTTATGTATGATTATGATCTATTCTCATGTTTCATGTTAGGATCACCATTAGAGGTCAAGCATGTTTCAGAGTTACTCATGTCATGATTCTATGTTTATTACAAGTTATTAAAGTTATAGTTATTTCAAATATTTCATGGGATTAGACTTAGCACCGATGGATTAAATATCGGCGTGGACTATCTTCAAGGGTCCATACTCCTTTCCTCAAACTATGTGCCAACATAGGATTATACTTTACCGTTGCCATAATAGTGAATCCATTTAGTGCACTTTGTTATGAAATCCACCCCAAAATGGGATAGGTTCCCATAAGGGGGGTTATTCTCCGAAATGGGATAGGCTCCTGTAAGGTAAAGTATGGTTTACCTTGGCAAGTAGACTACCTCTTTGTCGATGAGAGGTAATTATCGAGATTCTAAGTTGTAGCTCACTTGGTCTTACTTTTGTCGGTTAGGGTCTTTTCCCACACATATATTATGTTCTATGCAAGTTGAATGATTTACAAACATGTTTTACTTCAAGCATTGACCATGCATGCAATATTGAGATCTCTCTTCTCCATTGTTTATTACTATGCATTTTGACTATATTGGTCTATTTCTTGTTGCATTGCATCCTAAATACTTAGTAGATTCAAACGTACTAATTCATATCTATGCCTACATGATGTTATCATGTAGGGACTAGAGCACCACTGAATCATCCTCCACATGGCTAGTACGATCCTTTGAAGTGAGCTTTTGTGAGTCTTTAATTCGAGGACACTATATTTATTATTCTTGCTAAATTGAGACTTCTTCATGTTGAACACTTGTTATTATAAGGGTGAGCCCGGGGAGTGTGTTGGCCCCTGCTCCATTCCATGTTAGAGGTTTTGTTGAAATATTTGATATACTTACGCTATGAGCTTGACTATTCAATGTTTTATGATTATCAAAGACTTCCCTTAGTCCTGCTTTCCTTTTTATTTTTTTTATCTCTCGTTGTTGTTTACTTTGCTTCTGCGACCAAGGATGTGTGATTGATATGCTAAGAGGCTTGTTTGGGATCCATTGGGTTCCCATTCGACTTCTAGATGCTAGGCTTGGGTCGTGACACCTAGCCCATTAGTACGTGGGTCGCGGGCCTTCCCGGGCCAGCCCACATTTTTATTCATATAATTTTTATAAATTTTTAAATTAAATCATAATTTAAAAATATTAAAATAAATAGCAACAAGATAATATTACATAGTATTAGTGTTACTATTACTCCCTCCGTCCATCTTGACTTGTCCATTATACTATTTTGAGAGTTCAACAATACTAGTCCACTTTATGAAATCAAAAGATAATTTCACACTAAGTTTCTAATTTAGCCTTATCATTAATTATAGTTATTTTCTTGTTACATTTTTCAAAATATTGTATTTATTATATTTAAAGGGTGATTTAGTAAAATTACATCTATTATTTACTATTTTTTAATTCTTGTGCCAAGTCAATAAGGGATAAGTAAAGATAGACGGAGAGAGTACATATTATAAAAATATAATTTGTATCTAAATTTTAATATTTAAAAATTTTAAATGAACTTTGAGTTTGGACGTCTTATTATTTTTAATACTCTATTTTATTTTTAATTATTTTGATTTGGCCCCAGGTCGGCCCAACCCATATTGCGAAAGCCCCACAAATTAGCAGGTCTAATCAGGTCGGGCTAAAAAGTCCATTTTTTAAATGGGCTTTAGAAATTGTAGCCCAGCCCTACTAAATCACGGGTTAGGCCAGGCCGTCTCAACGGGCCTAGCCTATATTGACGACTCTAGCTGCTTTTAAAGGTTTTAAACTTTTTCAAATGCACGTCAAAAGCACTTTTTAAAATGAATTATTGAAGAAGAAGTATTTGTAAAACCACCCCCTGGTTTTGAAAATCCAAATTTTCCTTATCATGTCCTTAAATTATCAAAAACTCTTTATGGACTCAAACAAGCTCCCACAGCTTGGTATGAGCGCTTACGAAAATTGCTTTTATACCATAGTTTTTTCACGAAGAAGTATTGACACCACTATATTTATTAAAAAATCCTCCCAGATAATATTATTATTCAAATTTATGTTAACGACATTATTTTTGGAAGTTCTAACCCTGATCTGTGCAGGACTTTGCTAATCTTATGCAGAGCTAATTTGAAATGAGTATGATGGGTGATCTAACCTTCTTTTTGGGACTTCAAATTTTTCAAACTGATCAAGGGGTATTTATCTATCAGAATAAGTATGCTTTGGAACTTGTGCAAAATTTTGGTATGGAAAATGCAAAATCCATTAGCACTCCCATGAGTTCCTTCTGCAATTTGGATCTTGATCCTAATGGTAAAAGTGTTTATGAATCCAACTACAAAGGTATGATTGGGTCTTTACTTTATCTCACTGCTAGTCATCCAAACATCATGTTTAGTGTATGTAAATGTGCTAGATTCTAATCCGCTCCCAGAGAGTTTCATTTAACTGCTGTGAAAAGAATAATTCAGTATCTAGTTGGAACAATCTCATTTGGACTATGGTATGAATGATCCTCTGTACTTGATCTTTGTCATTTTTCAGATGCAAATTATGCAGGTGATAAAGTAGATGACAAAAGCACTAGTGGATCTTGTCAATTTCTTGGAAACTCTCTAGTCTCTTGGAATAGCAAAAAATAAAACTGCATATATATCTCTACCACCAAAGCTGAGTATGTAGCCATTGGACTATGATATGCCCAGGTTTTATGGATAATTCATCAATTCAGTGATTATGGTGCTATTGTTAAACCTGCTTAATTATTATGTGACAATTCTAGTGTCACTTGCTTGACTAGAAATCTTGTGCATCATTCTAGAGCCAAGCATATTGATATTAAGCACTATTTTATTAGAGATCATGTTTTAAATGAAAATGTTAAAATTATTTTTGTAAATTCTGAAAATCAATTGGCTAATATCTTTATAAAACTACTTCTTTAAGAAAGAATTTGCTTTCTCGGAAAAGCTCTTAATATTATTTCAAAATTGGTTTAATTTTGGTAATTGTTACATATTTTAATTGATTCATTTTTGGGTAATTATTACTTGCATTTATTGTCTGACTATTGCAATTATTGTTTTTCCTTTTCAATTTTTATTTGCACGGATTCCCTTCTTAATTACTCTCCCATTTCTCTCTCCTGTTTGGCGGTTGTATGAAGACCTTTTCTTTCGTATGTCAGTGCCTCTTCATTTTTCCCCTGCATCCTATCCTTTCACTTTATGTCTCTCTCTCTCGTCCTCTTCCCTTCTGCCTTTAATAAACCTCTTCTCCTTCACTTTCTCTAACTCCTTCTTCTTTACTGACCCTATGCCTCCCCGAAAAAGCTCTAGCATCAAGGGAAAGGGCATTGCCCTCTCTCTTGTGTCCATTGATTCTGAGAATTCCTCCACCCCTATGTCTCTCTCCTCCTCCACCTCTCCTCCATCCTCCGTTGTCAAATGCTCTGCTCTTCCTCTTCACTCTGGGGATTCCAAGAAGAAATGACATTTTGATTTTGAAAATTCCCTAGACCTCAAAAATGATTTTTGGTACTCCTCAAACGAAACTCTCTTTCAACCTTTGAAATCTAAGACTGTGATACATGGGCACATTGTTGATCTCAACATCCTTCTCTCCATTTACTGCCCCATCAAAGAATTTTTTGAGTAGTAAGGTAGGGTAAATCTCTTTTCATCCTCTCTGAAAATTGTGTATGAACTCTTAGTCCGTCTCTTCTATATAAATTTGCATTCCTCTAAACCTAATGAAGTGTAATATCTTGTTTTGGGTAAGCGAATCTTCATCGACCCTGACATCTTTGAAGATATATTTGGTATTTCTTGTTTGGTTTCTGTGATTCCTTCAAAAACTCTTGGCCCTCTGATTTTGAAGTCTATTTTGAGGAGGAGAAAAAGGGTATTTCTTCCAACTCCTTTGGACCGTGTCTTTCCAATATTAGGCCTAATGATGTCTCTTTTGAGGTATGAGTCCTTGCTCACATCGTGGCGACTACTTTCCTGCCTAGGGCTAGCTTATTCTCTACTTTGTCGGTGCATGACACTTTTTTTACCTACTGTCTCCTGTCAAAGAAATGGTTCAAATTGTCCATCTACATTCTAAACTATATGATTGACTCCACTATTGATCCCCTCAATCTACCCTATGGAATGATCATCTCTCGAATTCTGGAATTAAACATGGTCTATTTTGGAAATATCTCCTCCATCACTGTAAAGCAATGCTATAACTCTAGGACTTTTGGGAGTATGGGATTTGTCCTCTCCAATGATTCCTCGATCCTTAAAACTAATGCAACTGCTGCTGCTCCTCATGATTCTCCAGATCCATCTCTACCTGCACTGTGTCCTCTCTTTCTTTGAACACTAAGATGTTTGAAGAACTGCTCTCCAAAATCTCTGGCATGGATGCAAAGTTTGAAGCTCTCTAAGACATTCTTCTCTCAAATTACCATACGATTGAAACTAATACTAACTCTATTGAGAAGGTCTGCGACATTGCTAAGAAAATTGGTGTATATGTGGCTAAAATTCATCTGAAACTGGATTAAAAAAATCAAGGAAGTTGTCAAATTTGTTGAGAAGATTCAGACCAACACTGATGCCTTATCTACCTCCTTAACCAATCATTTTGAGAATCTGAAGACCGCTACTGTCAATACCCTGACCTCCTTCCTTTGACCCCATGGAGAACTACCTTCGTTTATGTGTTCACTTTTTCTTTTTAATGATGTAATCTGTGTTTTGTTGTGGACACTATAAGTTTTCGCTATGCTATGCTATCTGCATGTTTACTTCTGTTAGAACTCGTATTTTTGTGTATTGGAATAGTTACGAAAATGTGGGACCAAAGTATCATTTTTGGAAATTTTAGGGATCAAATTGGAATTTTGGAAACATTGGGTCTTGAAGACAATTTTTGGTGGTGCCCTTTCATGGTGTTATTTTCTCATTGGCCCAAGTGGGTAAAGTGGATCATAATTTGACCAAGAACTTGCATATATTTATGTAATGCCCATATCTTGCATTTTATTTTCCATTTCCTTCTACACTTAGACAAAAAGGAAGAAAACACTAGAAAACCCTGAACTTTTAGATTCCTTTCATTTTGGTTGAAGTTTACTTTGGCGGTGAAAAAAAATTCCATTAGGAAGCCTCATTCAAGTTTGCTGCGCGCAAAGAGTTGGAGTAAAATTATCAACACAGATATACAAAATTGTGGGTCTCTCACAAATTTGTTAGATCTATTGGAGAAGAATTAGTAGATTGACATACAGACTTCTTTCTACTTTAATTGATATAAAGTAATATTCAAGTTCTTATTTGACATTAAGTAAAGTTTTTGGAAAGTTCATACAAGTTAGGATCCAAAAGTGCTCAGTTTTGAAAATCAGAATCTCATAGTTATGGGTTTTTTTGTGGTGATAGGCTCTGGTAGCTCATTTTTATCTCAGCTCGCTGCTCCTAAAGAGGTAATATCTTCAATCAAATTTTTGGTTTAACGTTGTGTGTGTTGTTCGATAATAGTATTGTTGAAGGTTGGGGTGCTATATGAGTAGTTGAAGGCTAGATGTTGAATGTGGAGATGCTTGTTTGCTTGTTGATTATTGCATTAAAGTTGGATATTCGAATGTTGTCATGGATTTGATGTAGTCCTTTTGTCACTGCTTCTCATCTTTATGTTATAGTTTGAAATTATTTTTCCTTTTTCTGCTTCAGTCTTTTCTTACCTTCAGGCATCATTATCTTAAGCTCACCTGCACCCCTTTATTTTTTTCTGCGATCTTTGTCTCTCATGGTTAAAACTAAGGGGTCACATTTCCTGGTTATGTGTATCTTGCTATTGTCACTTCAGGTTGTGACAGCTTGTACCTCGTCTATGTCTTAGTAAGTGTTAGAACATCTAACGTGGAATCTAGTTAAAGATTAGATTACTTAACTTTACAGAACAGTAGTTGATTTGCTTCTATTTTGTATGAGTTGTTAGACTAGGCAGTTATGCCTCCTCTTGAATTTATTTACTAGAACTTGGGTATCTTTTGAAGAAGCTATTGGCAAAACTTAGTCCATGTGAAATATGACTAAGTTTCTTGTTGTTTTCCTTTGCTAAAATTGAGGCATCAAGTTCTTGCTTAACTATTGGTTGGTTTTTTGTTGGTTTGGTGCTTAAGGTTTAAAAATTTTTAGTTTAGTTTT
>DF357296.1:251060-269683 GCA_000787875.1 Solanum virginianum | reverse complement strand
TCGTGATCCTATCTACAAGCTTCACAAGAGTCAGGAGGTGCACGATACAAGTTTCAAAATTATCGAGATGCTATGGCAATATGCAAATGGGCTGGCTATCCTGATCTTTTCATCACATTTTACTTGCAATTCAAAATGACTAGAAATTTGTAGAAATCTTGAGGACCATCTAGATATCTTATCTAGAATTTTCAAAATCAAATTGGATCGATTAATAAAGGCCTTGTGAGAAAATCAAATTTTTGATAGAGTAAAAGCAGGTGCTCGTTTACATATTTTTAAAAAATTTCATAAGTTAATATGTTTAAATGTGAATTTCAACTATATACTATTCTAATTTTTATTTTTGATGCAGTAATTTATATAGTTGGGTTTCAGAAACGAGGATTGCCTCATGCTCACATCTTACTTTTTCTTCATGAGCAAAATAAATATTTGAATGCCGAAAATATTAATAGAATTATTTCTGCAAAAATACTAGATGAATTGATTAATCCTCATTATTATAAAGTAGTGCAATCATTTATGATGCATGGTCTGTGTAGTTTTCTATAAATTATTCTCCTTGCACGCAAAATGATAAATGTATAAAGCACTTTTCAAAAAAATTTATTTAGTCAACCATAATTGGTGAAGATAGTTATCCTATTTACAGAAGAAGGATAATGGCAAAATCATCAAGAAAGATGGTATTGACTTGGACAATAGATACGCTGCCGCATAAATTGATTTTCATTATTAAAAGATGTTGCTCATGAATAATTATGGAGTTATGCAAGATATATAATTGATCTGTTAAAATATAATTATTTGAAGTAATAAATTAAACATAATTACATATATATTCAAATTTATCTCATTATTATAAGAAATAATATGGTTACAAACCTTCGACAAAATCAAGTAATGTTAATTATTATTTTTTACTATTTTATAAATTAAAGATATATATAAATTATTATAATCTGAGAAGATTTTTTTGGATAACAAGGCAACAGTTGGAGGCTTGAGAACCTGCTATTCGCCTAGGGAAGAGTCAATTATCTAGGTTGATAGTGTTTAACAATGAAATAGTATATGGGACAGAAGAACCTAGAATAATGTACACTGGTTCTTTTCGTGAAGTAATATACACTGGTTACTCCAGTATAGATTACATTTCAGCTATATGGATGTCAAAGCAGAATCATCAAAAGTACTTGAGAGATACTTTCGACTCCTGATAATGCTGATAACTCGGACAATTTATATATAACTTCTTAGACGCCTAAAAATTATTGAGAGCTCTTATGTACTTCTTAGATGCCTAAATGCACAAAATTTGAATTGATAATCACCACATCGATAAGCCAAATACGCAAAGCATAGGTAACTAGAACTAGAACTTATTAACTAACCAAGAGATCTACTTGAGCCGCTCCTTTAAACATAGCTTCAAATATGACTCCTGTATAGTAATCAAAGCCTCTTGCAAGGCTCAAGTCAAAAAACCACTCTATCAATACCCTTGGACTTCTCAAGAGCTTTAAGCATAATCTCCAATTCATCCAAAGCAACTAAAGATTTATTGTTTTACAAATAACGGTGTTCCTACTTGAGCTTAGATAATTATTCCACAAGGGGTTGATGTGCTGTCAAATTATAGCATATTTGATGCCTAAAACAAGGGATTTTGTGAGTTCTTAAAGAGACTTTTTAATGTTTAGTTGTGTTCTTGTGTTAATCTTGCAAAAAGGTTAGCTTGGCATGATTTTGAAGAAACGTTGCAGATTTTGCTGAAGCATAAGCCATACGACCCCTCCTACGAGTCGTAGGTTGTGTCGTAGCAGGAATCAGACACCAAAAATTAAAAATATGCTAAGTGAAGGTCACCCCTACCTTCCTCCGGGTACCATCACGAGTTGGGCTGAATTTTGCTGAAGCATAAGCCATACGACCCCTCCTACGAGTCGTAGGTTGTGTCGTAGCAGGAATCAGACACCAAAAATTAAAAATATGCTAAGTGAAGGTCACCCCTACGATCCCAACCAACATGATCATGAGAGGTGTTTTTCTTGATCAACCATTTGAGCTAGTGGCTAAAAGAATGGGGCAAGTAGTGAACCTACGATCCCAACCTATGAGTCATAAGACACACTATGACTCGTATAGGTAGACTCGTAGCAAGAATCAGAGAGCTAAAATGTTGGACTAAAAACTGAAGACCAAGACTACGAGACCGGCATACGAGTTGTAGCTCGAGTAACGACTCGTACCTATGGGTCATATCAGTTCAATCCAAGATGCCAAGAACCTAATACGAGACCCTGACTACGACTCATAGGCCAACCTACAAGTCGTAACTGCGAAATTTATCAGATGTCAACTGTCTTTTCTGCATAATTTCCAGGGTTTTTTTGTAAATACTATAAATAGTTTAAGTTAGGTTTTTAAAGGGGGTTCGAATAGTAGACATTTCTCTATTACATTTTGAAGCTTTTATTAGGTTTTTAGAGTAGATTATTGTTCTCTTTGGGAAACCCATTTTAGGGATTGCAAATCTTCCTTTGTACTTATTGTTGATTAATCAAGCTTGTGGGTTTGCAACTTGTGGTGCTTATCTTCTCTATTATTATTGGTGAAACTCTCAACTGTGACTATTATGTGCATTCTTATGTATTTTATCTTAGCCATGAGTAGCTAAACACCCATAATTTAGGTTGTGGGAACATGAGTAGTTGACTTGAGATAACCTAGGTTTTGTGCATGTCTATGATTGGGGTTTTGCATGTATTGTTTATTTTCCTTCATGATTAATGTTGTTTGGTGGTGGCCAACACCAAACCCTGCCTACTATCATGATCCCGACCAAGGTAGTGACGAATAGGAAAAAGAAAGTGGATGACAGGATTCGGTTGATGTTTTCCCGTCTAACCGACCAAATCTAACCAAGGGAAGGTTGACTGGGACAATAGGTAACGGTTAGTTGGCACACCATGGTGGTCAACCAAGCGCCATAGTTAAATTTAATTTTCACCTTCACAAGAGCGCTGGAAGAACCTAAGTTACTGTCCTGTATGCAATTCACCGATCAAAGTTATGTTACCTAGGGTAATTAAGTCAACGAGCCAAGGGGAACACAATTCCCAAATTGCCCCCAAAATTGAGTGTTTTTCGAAATTGTAATTAGTGTTCATTTTTAGTTGTCTTTGAATCACAACAACCCCCCCCCATCTACAGATTGTAGTTATAAATACTAGGAATGATTAGTAGTGAAATCTTATAGTCAAGCCATGTATTCCCTGTGGATTCAACCCTAACCTTAGTTAGGTTAATTATTGATAGCGACTGCTTTATTTTTGGAGTATGACCATCATAAAAAAATTTGGCTTGGTTGCCGGGGAATACGGCTAGGTTTTGACTTGAATTCACTATTAGTTAGTTCTAGTATTGATTTCTAGAGTTTTTTGTACTTTACTTTTATTTTGTTTTTGTTGTTTGATTTCTTTTGCTGGGTGTACTAGGTTGTATGCCTAACACAAGGAGCCAAGGCAATCCCTTAACTCTACTAAATTTGAAGATCCATTGACTATCAATAAGGATGGCTCGAGTGAATGAGTACATTGAGGTTGAGGAGGATATCTATGCGAATGAGCAAGACTTAAGAAGAGAGGAGGATCCACCACCAAGGGTTAACAGGCCACAGCTTAGAGATTTCAATGCAAATGTTTACGGCTGATTAAACCCTATGGTGATGGATGTTACCTATTCTATAGTACTGTCCCCTATACCAGTAGATTCTAAGTTTACGATATCAAGTGGATTGCTCCAGATACTCCAAAATCATGGCCTATTCACAAGGTTACCGTCAGAAGATCCCTACTGTCATCTCCAAAATGTCATCTTCGTGTGCAAAAGTGTCATGGGGACATAAAATATTTCTATTCTCTATTAGATTGAGGGTGTTTCCATTGTCACTTACTAGCAATATAGTTGTATGGTTGTCTGAACTTCCTCCGGGTACCATCACGAGTTGGGCTGAGCTGCAGAGGGTGTTCCTAGAAAGATATTTCCCAAGGTCGAAGAAGTTGAAGCTTAAGGACCAAATTAATAACTTTGAGCAATTGCCTGGAGACTCTTTTAGCACTATATGGGAGAAATTCACCAAATGCTTGACCCTGATCATAAAATTATTGTTGTTGCTTTGGTCGAGATCTTCTATAGAGCACTTGATAATAATAGTAAAGCTTGCGCCAACATGATCATGAGAGGTGTTTTTCTTGATCAACCATTTGAGCTAGTGGCTAAAAGAATGGGGCAAGTAGTGAAGACCAACAAAGCATAGGGTCAGAGTGAGCATGGTAATACAAAGAGTTCTTGTGCGGTTACCACAATTAGTGAGCAGGCTAAAGTGACTGAAGAGATTATAGAGCAACTTGCTCAACTCCGAACGAGCATGGATTTGGTTTTGAAGCAAAACTAAGCTAGTATGAAGGCAATAGCCCATCAACCCCCAATTACTCTTGTGTATGATGATCAATTCTTTGATGAGGATGCCTGTTATATATGCAACCAAGCGGCGGGCTTCTAGAACAACCCCCAAGGTTCCAATTCGGACTATTGGAGGTAAGGTTCCGGGAATCAAGGTTGGAACTTCAATTATGATGGGATGTATAGAGACAACCAGGGTTGATACTATGATATAGAGAGAGTGTTAGATGCAGAATGGGGAGAAGAGAGGGCCACAGAAATAGTCCTTATGTTCCACCACACAATCGTGATGCTGGATCAAGCAATTCTAGGATCGAAGATATATTTGAAAAGTTGTTGAAGCGAACAGACCATCAAGATGAGACCTTAAAGGGAATGAAAGTAGATATCTCAATTATTAACCAAAAAATAAAGTCTCACTCGGTGGCAATTAAGCAACTCGAACAACAGTTTAGGCAAGTGTCTTCACAATTGAACCAATGCCAAAAGGGCACCCTACCAAGCAATACGGTTCAAAATCATAAAAATGAAGGGCATTGCATGGCAGTGATGAATCGGAGTAGCAAGAGCACAATAGATCCCCCTATGCTGGTTCTTGCAGATAAAGTCGATGAGAAGGGTCTTGGTGGTAAAGTTGAAGTTGAGGGAGAAGATCCGAAGGGTGTTGGGATGTAACAAGAAGAGATAAGGGAGCATGACAAAGTGAAAACCATCCCAAAACCTCCTCCTCCTTTCCCTCAAAGGCTCAAGAAGAAGGAAGAGGAGGGTAAATTCAAACACATTCTCTCAATATTGAAGCAACTCTCCATCAACATTCCTCTCCTAGAAGCATTGGAGAAAATGCCCGGATATGCTACATATATAAGGATTTAGTCACCAAGAAATGTACTTTGAGCCAAGAGTTCTCAAAAGAACTCCAATAATGTAGTACAATTATGACTAAATACCTTGCTCAAAGGCGAGAGGACCCCGGGGCATTCACCCATTCCTTCTACTATCGGCGATGTTGGATTTGCAAAAGCATTATGCGACTTAGGAGCAAGCATCAATTTAATGCCTCTTGTCGTATTCAAAAATCTTGGCCTTGGTACTCCTACCTCAACACAAATGAGGATGCTTATGGCAGATCAAACCATTAAAAAGTCAGAGGGAATCCTTTTGGATATGCTTGTTAAAGTTGATAAGTTCATCTTTCTGGCAGATTTTGTGATCCTCAACTGCAAAGTTGATTTTGAGGTGCCCATCATTTCGGGGAGACCTTTTCTAGCCACTGGGAGAGCACTAGTGGATATAGATTCAGGTCAGCTGCGTTTCAAGGTTAATGATGCAGAAGTTGTCTTTGATATTCGCCAATCCATGAAACACCCATATGAATGCAAGAGTGAGGCGAGGACACTCGATGATAGTTGACAAAGGAAGATGATAAAGTTGGGCCACGATATTAAACAAGGCATTTCTTGGGAGGCAACCTAAGCATTTTGATGATTCTTTATTTATTTAAGACATAGGGTAGTAGTAGTTATTTGTTTTAAATTAGAAGACAATGATGCAATTGTTATAATTTTGAGGATTTCTGTGCTTTGAGACTTGGTTTGCAGGAAAGAATAGGAAGAACTGAAGATCTGAAAAAATTGGACTTAGAGTAGCTCCTATGAGCAGGCCTATGAGTCGTAGTCTTCAGTACAACTTATAGTCATGCATCATAGGGGGAAACAATAAGTATCTGAAGTTGGCACATATATTATGAGCCAACCTTATGATTTGTGGGATCCCCTACGAGTTGTATGTGGGGTTCGTAGTACCCAGGTCTAATTCCTCAGGTTTGGTATGAGATCAGGACCTATGAGTTGTAGGATGACCTATGACTTATCATTGAGGTCTCATAGCCTCGATCTGCAGTTTTTAAAATCTAACCCGATTTGCGTATAAAAGGGGTCAAAATTAATTTTGACTGCCAAATTCAATTCTTAAACCCTAAGAGGTGGCGAAAAACCCTCTTGCATCACCCACATCATTTTTCTGACCAAATTCCGACCTACCCACTTTATTTTCCAGCAAGGATTCCAGCAAGAGTATCAATTTTTATGGTTTCGACGCAAATTTCACTCCTCTTTGCTTTGGTTCAGTTCTCAATCTAATTGGTAAGCTCTTTGATTTAATTTATTAATCTTTGGTGATGAGTGTTGTTCCCTATATGAGTATAAGTCTAGTTGGTCATGTTTAAACATGCCTTACATTGATTGATAAGCTAGACTTGTAACCTAGGGGTTATAGGCCTTCGAAGAATTGGGTTGTTGAGTGAACCTTGTAGAAAAGCTTGAGTGGGTGATTATGAGTATGACATTTGTGGTGCTTGATATGTAATATGCTAATATTGCTTATGTAAGCGTTTGAATGGTTGTCAGAATTGCACCTTAGGTGGTATGGGGTGATTGCCTATGCTTGAATATGTGGTTTTTATTGAATCATTGTGAGTGGTGATTGCACTTCCTTGGGATGTTGTGGACATGTCAAGAATGAGTTTAGATTATTGATTGCTTTCAGTGTACTTGACGTTTGGTTGAACTAGTTTTAACTCTTAGGGATAATAGTCGTTTTAAATTGTCGATGCTAATATGGAATTGATTATGTGCCATTTAGTTATACTTTCCTCTTATTTGCATGATTAAGTTAAATATGGTGTTGAATTTGTTCTTGGTGTGGGAAATACTTAGGCATTGCAGGTGATTTTTATTCTCAGCTACGAGCCTATACGAGTCATAGTGGCCCCTCATAGCAAGAATAAGTCACCTGTAATACCTTCATATTTCTTATACGAGACCCACATACAACTCGTAGCACTTGGTATAATTCGTATGGAGGGTCTTGTAAACTTTGTGAAGTTTTGAAAATGTTTTTGGAAATAGGTACGAGACCAGGACTATGACTCGTAAGCCAATTATGAGTCATAACTGTATCTCGTATCTATGATCAGAAAGCATTTTTAAAGGCACATCTGGTTCTACTAGGCTAGTATATGACTTGTAGGTCACCCTACAAGGTGTAACTGTACTCGTACCTGTATATCTGCAGTTGCATCAATGCATAATTACTTGTTAGTTGTTTTTGTTTCTTGTTCTTTCCAGAGTATTTCAGTGGATCAAACATCTTGGACTTAAATTTTGCTTTGTGGGTTGTTTGCAGATAAAATGCCTCCAAAAGACAAATGGGGAATTCAAGCTCTCCAACAGAGGTTGTGGGATGAATCCTTCAGCATTTAACAATCTGAGGGCACTATAGAAGTCCATAGAGTCAGGTTAGACCCGGAGGTCAATAGATCTCAGACTCAGGCACTCGCAGCTCAGACACCCATGGAAGTGAGTAATTCATCCCTGTCTGAAGAAGAGGAACAATAGGGCAAAGGGGATGGGTTAGGTAGCAGCTTGCCGCAGATGACCCCTTCATACTCGGGTATAGAGTCAGAGTCATAGAGCACTTCTCAACAGGAGGAGGTCCAGTCCCAGCCCCCAGCTGACCGCAGATGGTGCAACCCTGGGATGAAGGAAATATATGACCAAGGGTAAGAGCCAAAAGGGCAACACAAGCTGTATCTACAATTTCATAAGGAGTCCCGGCTGAATGCGTCAGGCTAAGATAGAGTTCCCAATTTGGATACTGGGTTGGATGAGCATGGGCTACGTTGGACCACACAGCAGTTGGGCAAATAGACCCCTTATATAGTTCGTGAGTTCTATGTAGCATACCTTCCTATACTCTACTAGGGGTTGCCAAAGAACAAATGACCAATCGAGGAGTCAAGGCTATGGATAGTGACAGTCCAAGGGAGAAGAGTTGACATCTCAGAGAAAATAATTCAACAAGTGTAGTTTAGGCCTACTTATACAGCGTATCAGTCCACTAGGGAGTATAATAGCCGTATTAAGAAAATGAGGACAATGGTGACTGGGAAGGATATCAGGGCTAGGATGGAGCTTCTACGATGGATCGGTAGCCACATTTGTGAAGAGGAAGATGTTGAGCTAACGTGGGTCACAAACCATGCATATCCTATAGTAAAAGCCCACCTCTTATTCCGGGCCAAGTTCTGATGATTATACTTGGCATATTAGGCCAACTTTTATAGATAATGTGATCACCCTCGAGAGAGTGGTATTTTTGGCCAGCCTTCTAGTTGGGTATGCTATAGATTGGGCCCAGATCATTTCAGAGCAGATTCACGAGGCTACAGCTCAAACGAGCACCTTACTATCATTTCTAATTTTTATTCATCAACTATACAGTGCAGCTGGTGTTCCTATTGACCCTCACTTGGACCCTCATGTAGAGGCCATATGCACTACGGATCCTATCCTGATAAAGGTTGATGAGAACCCAGTAGCCTTACCTCGAGCCATCCCACCTCCTATCCCAGAGCCATTTCTGGTCGAAACACAGGTTCGAGGTTCACCTCCAGCTCCTATGGGTACTACTCTAGCTACTACAGAGCCCACACTGACAGCCGAGATTGAGTCTACACCATCCACCAGTACCCCAGCACCAGCAGCAGATATATTTCAGGTTGACCCTTTTTTCTCTGTTGTTGCTTTTTAGGCTTTATTATGTAGGTTGGTTGTAGCAGAGGTTAGGCTGTGAGGGTTATCGGCACGGGTCCGGTTGTTGATTGATCAGACTATTTGGGCTGCCGAGGAGAGTATGTGGGTATTTGCTTGAGATTTAGTTGATGATAGAGTCTGAGCTGTTGATGTACAGGTCAATGTGTTCGAGGCTAGATTCCAGAAGAGGCTCGAGGGTGCTAGGCCTGTCGACACGAGTGTGGTGACTGATGAGTTGGCCAGGTTTGAGGCTGACTTGTTATAGTTGTTGGTAGCTCTTGTTCTAGCCCCAGATGTAGTATCTGTAGGTGATGATGCATTTGATTAGCTCGCTGACCATTCAGGGCACCTGCGGGAAGAGGCCCCTTGAGCATGCTGATCCAGAGTTGACCCCGAAGTGGCTGAGACTTGAGGAGGAGGAGTCCATACCTTAGGAGGTGGTGCAGGAGTTGCTTTTGTTGGGGGTTATTCAGAGAGAGATGGTACAACATACCCTACCTGGAGAGGGTTCTTAAGTAGAGGAGGAAAGGCTGACTTAAGACCCCATAGACCAGCTCGAGACTGGTGCATGAGCACCATGATGTTTGACCACTTTTGACCCCAACTCTTACTTGTTTTTATGGATACTCTGTCCTTTTGTTAGACATTATTGTTTTTATTTTGGTTTTTGTGGATGTTTTTGTTGGATAATGTTTTTATTTTGGTTTTGGATGTTAGTTTTGGTTAACTGTTAGTTTTGAATGTAGATATATCTATGTATATATTTATGTTATCTTTTTGTATGTTCGTCTTTTCTTTGTGTTTTTATTTTGAGGACAAAGTATCCTCTTTTTGTGGGGTGGTGGAAGTTATGGATTAAGGTGAAGTCTGAGTAGCCTCAAGTCCATAATTTCCCCTATTTTTTATCTCAATGTTTTCTTGCTGTGCTTTTTTTTCCTTGTTGATGTTTATTTTTTTGTTGAACTGGCATGTTTAGGTAGTGTAGATAATGGGTAAATTCATAGTAGTAGTTATTTGTTGGCATATATATATATATAGTTCTTAGAGTTTTTCTTAACGTTTTGATGCACAAATTGGGTATCCTCAAAATTTTTTGAGGTTGTGAGTATTGATGCATTCATACATTTTTGAGTATCTGGCAATATTTATTCTGATCTTGTGAAGGTAAGCTGAGATTGTAAGAATGACCTGTGAGTCTATACTCGATTGTGGATGCAATTGCCATGTGTGATGTGAGCTTATTTTGCTACACTCATGCATCTTGTATGGACCTAGAACTTGCCTTGTTACTCTAAAAGTTTGTTTGGTGATGTGGTGGATATGGAAAGGATCTTAGGCCTTTTTTGTTTGAGTGAAACCACTTTCTGCCTAAATGACCCACCAGATAAGCGAGTGAATATCTTGCTCCAAACTTTTGAGAAAGGATCTTAGGCCTTTGTTCTTTTAGTGAAACCACTTAGCCTAAAATAACCCACTAGTTAAGTGAGAGAATCCCTTTTTCCAAATTTTTGAGCTTATCATGTACTCATTCTTTCTTGATACTTTGCTAGCTTAACCTTGTCTGATGAAATACCTTGATACTGGCCCTGGTCTATCCTTGAACATGTGAACCTTGATTGAGGCCAAAAGGCCTGCTCTGGTCTATCCTTGAACATGTGAACCTTGATTGAGGCCAAAGCCCTAGGTTGAGGGTGGCTGCAGTTAGTGGCCATGGTTTGACGCATAGATATTGTGTACTTCACCTGAGGCTAAAAGCGTAAGTAGAGGGTGACCCTTATTGTGGTAAAGTAAAACTGATAAGGTGGTCAGTTGGGAAATTAAGAAACAAATGAAAAAGCATTAACCAAGTGAAGGAAAAGAAGAAAAGTGCCTTTAGTTGAGAAAAAGTAGTAAAAATGAGTTTTAAATCAAGGCACAGCTGAAAAAGAAAAAGTAAGCACTCGAGAAAAAGTTCAAAGCAGGTGAACAAAGAGGGCTTGATGAAAAAAAGGGTTGGATTATGAAAGCAAAAAGTGTTGGTAAACATGATTCAAGGAAAGCTTTTAGTCACTACTAGCCAAAAATGTCGCACCAATGAACCTTAAGCCTATGTTACAAGCCTTTAAGTCCTAATGTGATCCAACTCCACTCTATCACCAAGCCAGAAGATAAGTAGAGAGGCAAGCCTGTGGTGTTGTCAGCATGCAGTGAATTTCAATTGTGAGAGTGAGAATGCTTCCTCAGTCCCTGAATTCTAAATGTTTTTGAATGAGTATGAGGGACTTCTTTCTAGTGAGGGCATTGACACTACTTGAGTAGCATATGACTAATACCAGTGATTGTGGATGGTTGAAGCTTCTTAGCTTGTCAAAGTTGGATTCTCAAGTCTCTCGTGATGTTCTTGTTTGCTCGATAACTTGGCAACTCTATTTTTTTAAAGTAGTAGTTGGGTACCTGAACCAAATGAGCTATTGTATATGCCATTAATATAACTGCTATATATTTCTTTTTTTCTGCGTAGATTGAGTCATCGCTTGAGGACAAGCAACAATTCTAAGTTAAGTTAGATAGGAACAGATTTGATAAATACTGATAACTCTTGGATAGAGTATTAGAACGGAAAGATCCATTAGATAATGAACTATTGGTTCTAAGCCCGTTGATGTACTGTCAAATTACAGTACATTTAGTGCCTAAAAAGGGATTTTATGAGTTCATAAAGTAACTTTTTAGTGTTTTGATGTGTTTTTGTGTTAATCTTGAAGAAAAGTTAGGTCGGCATGATTTTGAAGAAAAGTTGCAGATTTTGCTGAAGCATAGGCCATACGAGCCCTCCTATGAGTTGTAGCTCATGCTACTAGTCGTAGGGTGTATGTAGTAGGAATCAGAGATCCAAAATCAAAAATCTGCCAAGTAAAGGTCACCCCTACGAGCCTAGCCTATGAGTCATAAGACATACTATGCAGGTGGACTCGTAGCAAGAATCAGAGAGCCCAAATATTGGACCAAAAACTGAAGACCAAGACTACGAGACCAACATACAAGTCGTAGCTGGAGTAACGACTCGTACCTATAGGTCATACCAGTTTAGTCCAAGATGCCAATAACCTGATATCAGACCCTGACTACGGCTCATAGGCCATCCTACGAGTCATAACTGTAAAATTTATCAGATGCCAACTGTCTTTTCTGCATAATTTCTAGGTTGTTTTGTAAATACTATAAATAGTTTAAGTTAGGTTTTTGAAAGAAGTTTTCAAACAGTAGAAATTTTTCCATTACATTTTGAAGCTTTTCTTAGGTTTTTAGAGTAGATTATTATTCTCTTTGGGAAACCCATTTTGGGGATTACAAATCTTGCTTTGTGCTCATTTTGGATCAATCAAGCTTGTGGGTTTGCAATTTGTGGTGCCTATCTCCTTCATTGTTATTGATGAAACTCTCAGCTATGTCTATTATATGCATTTTTGTGTGTTTTATCTTAGCCATGAGTAGCTAAACACCCACAACTTGGGGTTGTGGGAACCATAGGTAGTTGACTTGAGATGACCTAGGTTTTGTGTCTATGATTAGGGTTTTACATGAATTTTTATTTCTCTTCATGACTAATGTTTTTTGGTGGTGACCAACACAAAACCCTGCCTATTATCACAATCCCGACTAAGGTACTGACGAATAGGAAAAGGAAAGTAGATGATAGGATTCACTTAATGTTTTCCCGTCTAATTGACCAAACCTAACCAAGGGGAGGTTGAGTTGGACAATAGGTAATGGTTAGTTGGCACGCCATGGTGGCTGAACAAGCGCCATGGTGGCTGACCAAGCGCCATGGTGAAATTCAACCTTCACCTTCACAAGAGGGCTGGAAGATACCAAGTTACCATCTTGCATGTGATTCACTGATCATAATTACTTTATGTAGGGTAATTGAGTCAACGAGCCATGGGTAATACAATTCCCAAGTTATCCCCAAAATTGACTATTTTTCCAAAATTTTAATTAGTATTTGTTTTATGTTGTCTTTGAATCACAATAATCCCCCCATCTAGACATTGTAGTTATAGATACTATGAATGATTAGTAGTGAAATCTTATAGTCAAGCCCTGTATTTCCTGTGGATTCAACCCTAACCTCAGTTAGGTTAATTATGGATAGCGACCTCTTTCTTATTAGAGCATAACCATCACATCACGCTTCTAGAAAATTGCAAAAACATGAACAAAACTATCTCACTCATAACCTTCAGCTGGCTACATTTGTTTTTTCCCTGAAGATTTGGCAGCATTATCTATACGAGGTTCATATTGATATTTTTATCGACCAGTAGAGCCTTCAATATTTATTTAAGTAGAAGCAGTTGAACGTACGACAAAGGAGATGGCTAGAATTACTCAAGGACTATGATGTTGACATTTAATACCATCCCAGCAAAGCTAATGTTGTTATCGATACGCTTGTTGGAAGTCCATGGGTAGTCTAAAAGCTATATTGAAGCTGGTAAAGTTAAAATGACAGAAGATCTATATCAGCTAGCTAGTCTGAAGGTGCAACTAGTAGGAACATGGGGTGGAGGTATAATTATTCAAAATACAACAAAATCATCCTTTAATACTAAAGAACAAGAGCAACCATGTGAGGATCCTAAGCTTACGAAACTGAGGGAAAATATTTCACAACAATAGTATGTTTTATTTGAGCTCACTAGAGAAGGAGTCCATAGGTACTAGGGTCGCTTATGTATATCTGATGTTGCACAAGTAACACCTCCTTTTTGAGGATAAAGCGATCTTTGTCAATAAATAGAACCTAGCCAAGGTTAGGGTTAAACAAAAGGAATACGTATGAAATGACCCCAAAAAGTGCCCAAAAACGTGCCCCGAAATGCCTAAAATTTTAATTTCTATATATCTCAAAATCTATTTGTTATTTCAAAAATTCAACTTCATATTCGTGACGAGAGGATCAAAATTAGCTGAAGAAGGGTCAAAACCCAATTTATGAGTGAAAGATTAGCAATTTCAATTTTCATAATTTTTTTATCCAGAATCGATCTACGACAGCACTGCGATGCACATCTGTCGCGGACATATGTTATTTTGGCCTCCACGATAGGTCCGCATCATAGACCAGATGTTAACCTGTGTATTTTCTTGCCAATGATTTCTATCTCGGTCCAAGGCTTTAGGGCCTTAGGCTTAAGTGTTCCCAAACGTGGTTTTACCTATAATTAGCAAAATTTCATCCTCATATCATCTAAACATTTCCCAATACTCACTCAAACACTTAGTCATATTTTCACCCCCCAAACTCAAGTCCCAAACCTTCATTCCAAGCTAAGGTTCTCCTTTAAGGTTCTTCTTCAACCTTCAAGTCTCCATCTCTAATCTTCACCAAGTTCATCTATAAGCTAAGGTATGTGGGTTTCTTTCATGGGTTCCTTCCACCCATGATACCCAAGCCTCTTTTAATTAAAATTACATGATTTAAATATCATTTACAAATGGGTCTTGATTATTATGAAATTCACTGCACACTATGTTAAAGCAATGTAAAGTTGTGACTGTTTGCTACATTTCTAGAGGGTGTTGCAAGGTGTTGATTAATGGTTTTACAATGGATTTTATTGAATGATTTCATCTTTATATTTCATGGTTTTATACTAACACACCCTCTAAGTGTTTGATAAAATGTCCGGATGTGGTTTCTTGAGGAGTTGAAGGTCCAAAGCATGAGATATGATATGATTGACTATATGACGATGAAATGAGCTTATGTATATAATATATTCTATATAAAGTGTAGCATTAGACCATGCCCAATCTGGGTGACCTAGTTGAGGGGTCAACATCTCAATGACTAGGGTGATGGGTGCTATCATCACTAGCCTTGATGAGAGGTTTGTACCTCACACACAAGGGTGATGGGTGTTGTCATCACTAACCTTGATGAGGGGTTTGTACCTCATACACTAGGGTGATGGATGATATCATCACTAACCTACCAAGGGGTTTGTACTTTGGAAATGTTTCCCTTCTTCATGTTCTAAGTCATGCTATAGAGTTTTGGTAAGTTGTTTCCCTAACGATTGTTCTTTGCTATGCTAGATCATGCAAAACACTTGCAGATGAAAGCTCCAAACTCCCGAGGAGTAACCTAACAATAGTGATGTCATGAACCAAGCCTAGACCCTAGATGTGACCAGCGAATAGGGAACCCGAAGGAACCCTTACAAGGCTCATAGCATATCATTACACATCCTTGGTTGCGAAAGTAATTAAATGATATTTGAAGAATTGAAATAAGGGAAAAAGGGACTAAAGGAGAACTTGTCATAACATAGAGTCAACTCATAGCATAAATACATAGCGTTGTCCAATAATACCTCTATTACATAGATAATGGTGGCATCCAAGACATACAACCGGGCTCACCCTCATAGTCATAAGTATACAATAAATTTTAGAGAATCTTAATACACAGTGCAAGAGAATTGTCCTTGTCCTCAGAATGGAGGACTCACCAAGGCTAACTTGAACAATCCATCTAGCCACAAGATGAATCAATAGGAGCTTCGGTCCTTACATGGTGATATCGTGTAGGCAAGAGTATGCATTAGTACGTTTGAATGTACTAAGAATGTGGGATGTAATGTAATAATAAACAAGCTTCATAATCAAAATGCATACATTAGACAATAGGCATAGTATAGCAATATGGCATGTAAGATCGATGCATAAAACAAGCTTCATAATCAAAATGCATACATTAGACAATAGGCATAGTATAGCAATATGGCATGTATGATCGATGCATAAGTAAAACATGTTAGGATAAATCATGCTTATATAAGATATCATATGTCTAGAAGAGACAAAGCTAGAATCCCAACTTTGGATGGGAGATGTCGTTCACACCCAGACACCCTGGTGACAACGTACTACACTCCTTACATGGTTGATGCCATTCACAACCGAACACCCTGGTGACAAAGTACTACATCCCTCACATGGTTTATGTCATTCACACCTGGACACCCTGGTGGCAAGGTATTCAACCCTCACATGGTCATCCGGGCACTTATGCCCCCCAGACCGGACATGGTCTAATATAACACATTATATAAAACATACGTATATATCATGTCCATAAGCTCATTTCATCATTAAAATATCATACATATCATATCTCATGCTTTAAACCTTTAATTCCTCAAGAAACCAAAACTGAACATTTTATCAAACACTTGGCGGGTGTGTAATGGGGGTAAAAGAGCATACAATTTAGAGATGAAATCATGCAGGAAAATTAATGGTAAAACCTTTAATCAACACCTTGCAACACCCGTAAGATATTCACATAAAACCCCTTATCAGTTCTAACATTAGATCCAAGATTTGAAGCTCAAAATATGCTAAAACTACCATTCTTTTATGAACTAAAATCACTATGTAATAAAAAGATTTCATTGATAAGGTTTACAAAATATTGAATATCATAGGCGTTGGGCCAAATGAAAAGGCAGAGTTGGCAGCGTACCAACCCAAAGGGGTAGCCCAAATATGGTATGATTAATGGAAGGGTGACAAGGGGTTGGTAATGTGGTACTTTGGGAGGAGTTCAAATTAGCTTTCCTTAACCGATTTTTCCCTTTTGAGATTAGGGAAGCTGAGTTGGTAGAGTTTATGAACTTGAAATAAGGTGCTATGAATGTGAGGGAGTATGCCCTCAAGTTTAATCAACTCTCAAAGTATGTTCCTCATTTGGTGGCTGATCCTAGATCTTGGATGAACAAGTTTGTGATGGAGATCTCCAACTTGGTAAGTGAAGAATGCTTTTCCACCATGCTAATAAATGACAAGGACTTTTCTCAGTTGATGACCTATGTCTAGCAAACGGAGGAATAAAAATTAAGGAAGAGAAGGTGGCATGAGGCCAAGAGGGCCCGTCTTGGGGGTAAGATCCAAAGGGGTGGCCGGTTGCATCAAGGCCAAGGGTCTCACCATGTTACTAATAGGGAGTTCTACCAAGGTCCATCTTGGGGTAAGTTCCAAAGGGTGAGATATTTAAACGACCCCAAAAAGTGCTCAAAAATGTGCCTCAGAATACCCAGAATTTTAATTTCCATATATCTCAAAATTCATTCATTATTTCAAAAATTAGACTTCATATTCGTGATCAAGGGGTAAAAATTAGGTAAAAAAGGGTCTAAGCATGATTTAAGAGTGAAAGATTAGAAATTTGAGGTTTTATAATTTTTCTTATCTAGAATCGATCTGCAACAGCACCACGACACGTAGCTGCCGCGGACATATGTTATTTTGGCCTCCGTGATAGGTTCACATCGTGAACCAGATGTGGACCTATGTATTTTGTTGCCAATGATTTCTATCTCGATCCAAGGATTTTGGGTCTTGGGCCTAAGTGTTCCCAAATGTTTTTTTACCTATACTTAGCCAAATTTCACCCTCATAACATCCTAAACATTTCCTAATACTAAATCAAACACTTAGTCATATTTTAACTCACAAAACTCAAGTTCCAAACCCTCATTCCAAGCTAAGGTTTTCCTTCATGGCTTTTCTTCAAGCTTCAACTCTCCATCTCTAATCTTGACCTCTCCATTTCTAAGCTATGGTATGTGGGTTTCTTTCACCTATAATACCGAAGCCTCCTTTTACTAAAATTGTATGATTTAGAGATGATTTACAAATGGGTCTTGATTATTATGAATTTCACTACACACTATGTTAAAGCTATGTAAAGTTGAGACTGTTTGCTATGTTTTGAGCTATAAATTTTTTTATATATTGCAAGATTTGCTGAGGGGTTTTGATGTATATTTCTATAGGGTATTGCAATGTGTTGATTGATGGTTTTACAATGGATTTTCTTGTACTATTTAATCTTTATATTTCATGGTTTTGTACTAGCATTACACACCCTCTAATTGTTTGATAAAATGTCCTGATGTAGTTTCTTGAGGAGTTGAAGGTCCAAAGCATGAGATATGATTTGATTGACTATATGATTATGAAATGAGCTTATGTATATGATATATTCTATATAAACTGTTGCATTAGACCATGCCTCATCTGAGTGACCTAGTTGAGGGGTCAATATCTCAACCACTAGTGTAATGGGTGCTATCATCACTAAACTTGTGAGGGGTTTCTACCTCACACACTATAGTGATGGGTCCTATCATCACTAACCTTGATAAGGGGTTTGTACCTCATACACTAGGGTGATGAGTGCTATCACCAGTAACCTACGAAGTGGTTTGTACTTTGGAAATCTAGTTTGGCCTCTTTTAGACACATAATATTCTATATGAGCATAAATTACTTAAGCATGTTTTACTTATGCATTGATCATACATGTCATATTATTATAAGTGTGCCTATTGCCTATTGTTATGAATTTTGATTATGATGCTCAATTCTTGTTTACATTGTATCGTACATACTTAGTACATTTAAATATACTAACACATACTCTATGCCTACATGATGTCACCATATAGGAACTGATGCCCAAGTTGATCATCCTCCTCCTCCACGTGGCTAGTTCGGTGCTATTCA
>DF357296.1:220723-251032 GCA_000787875.1 Solanum virginianum | reverse complement strand
TATGGCCCCGACGGAGTTGAAGGAGTTAAAGGAGCAATTGAAAGATTTGTTGGAAAAGGGATATCCTCCACTCTGGGGACCTTAGTCTATGATTCTCCTATTATGTATTGAGACATTCTTTTTTATTGTCTAATTTGACTATGAGGATGAGCTTGGTTACTTTATCTTGACCCCCATTCCTACCTATGTATAGAGGTGTTTGTTGGACATGTTATGTATCAATGCTAAGATCCTTGACTCTATTGTTTCTTGATGTCTATGATACGAGCTTGTCTCTTGATTATGATGTTGTGCAAGTTTCCCCTAATCCTGTTGCCCCTATTCTTATTCTTTATGTTGTATCTATTACTTTCGTGACCAAGGATGTGTAATTATAATCTAAGAGGCTTGTTTGGGGTCCCTTTGGGTTCCCCTTGCATTATGTCATATCTAGGCCCTAGGGTTGGGTTGTGATAATGTAGACTGAAAAGAATTCAGTTAACGCAATTTGAGTGATTAACCGACTTACTTCCCCAAGAGAAAGTGAGTTTAAAATAATCAATGGAAAAGTAAACCTAACTAGCACAAGATTTAAATCAATATGGAGAGGAACTAGTTTATTGTTCCCCATGATTCCCTAAATTAGTAGCACCAAATAACCTATTTCTTTTCTAGTGTGTAGCATGAAGGACAGTAAGTTAAGTTCACCAAACCCTTTGCTCCATGCGAGAGGCAGATTTCACTATGTGTCTTGGCCTATCTCCGTAGTGTGCATTACTAACCCTTACATATTAGTCCCAGTACAACTTCCCCTTGGCCTAGGCCGGTTGATTAGATGAGAACACATCAATTGAATCTTGTTAATTATTCTTTTTTCCTTTTCATTACTACCTTGATCCATTAAGTAACACTAGGTGGGTTTTAAGGTTGGCCACTACTAGAAAACATGAAAAAATGAGGAGAATTAATTAATACATTCATGCATAATTTCCAAGAATTATGAATTACTCTGTTTGACTTTATTAATTCTTCATGGTTCCCACAACTCTAGTCGTAGAATTAGCTACTTATGATTTGCGTCGATGTAAGACTTATCAATTGGAATAGCATAATAGAGCACTTAGAATTAAGAACAAGCAAATCCAACTTCAAAGATAATCACAAGATTAAAGATCAAATCAAAGTATAAGTGTTTCTCAAAACTCTTCAATGTTATCTCACTATTTTTTCTCTCTAAGTAATGAGTTCTCTATGTACCGTACTTAAAGTTCATTAAAAATAATCTAAAAACCTTTTTATAGTATTTAAAATACAAGTCCAAAACATAATCGGATAGTTGAGTTGGCACGCCTCACGAATGGGTTTACGGGTCGTATCGCATTCCACAATCGGTAATCGGGGTCTCGTACAGTACTGCTGGAAAACTAGACTTCAAATCTACAATACCCCTCTATGACCCATAAAGTGGTTTACGACCTGTAAGGGGGTTTCGTCTGATCAAACTTCATAAGGTCCGTCATCTCTGATCCTTAGGCCACATACCATGTTCTATGACTCGTAAATCACTCCACGACCCATCTGCATGTTTGTAGAATCAACTTTAAAAAATCAACCCCTTATTGGAATTATCCATGAAACCCACTCCATGGCCCATAGAGTGAACAACAGCCCGTAAAAGGTCTTGTACTGCATCAAATTCAGCAACTTCTATGTTTTCTTCCCAAAATCAAGGCCAACCCTAGAATCCTACAAATATAACACAACACGTAAAACTAACTAGCATTTTATTGAGAACACACAAAATTCTATATTTTAGGCAACAAAAGTATTGTGTCTTGATAGAACTTCAGTGCCAAACATTGGCAAGCTCCGCTCCAAGATGTAACGACTTTATTGGTCATTTTTGGCTTTATCTGTGAAAATTACTATTTTATCGTTTGGTAACTTTCTTTGTGCATATTTTGAACTATTTGAATGGCTGGAAGTGGAATCCTAAATTTTAAAAGTTGAAAATATGAGTTTGGTCTTTTGAATGCTTAAGTAGTTAAAAAAGTGAGTTTTTGTGTCATTCTAAGTTTCGCAGGTTAGATCAGGGATTTGTTCATTCTATTAGCTTCGAAATTTTGAAACTAAACTACAAGAAGTTGCAGAACTGAAGTTAAAGTTAAAATAAATTTTTTAGGTCCAAAGTTGTGATTTTTGTCATTTTTGGAGCCAGGAAGTTGTAGAACTAAATTTGGAGTTAAAATGAGGTTTTTAGGCCCAAAGTTGTAATTTTAGTGATTTTTGGAGCCAAAGTTTGACTTTGGTCAATATTCGAGGTTCGGAAGCTCAATCAAAATTTTGACAGATCCAATAGTTTTGGATGGTCAAAGTAATGCTAAAGCTAGTCTGGGCATACAAAGTTTATGAAATTCCAAGTTTGGATGAGTTTCGAGGGCCCATTTTGAATTTTAGAAATTGTTGGTGTGGGGTATTTGGTGCAACCCATTTTTGTTCTCCGCCTTCATGGAGGTTTTTGGTTGTTTCTTCTCCATGATCGAGGACAATTACATTTTTGCTGAATCAGTTTTAAAGGTGTAAAATCTCCATTTTCACTTTAATTTCAACATTTCAAGCTTTGAGAGATGATTTTAGAAGAGGTTTTTCAGAAAAATCTTTTGGGTAAGTGTTTTAACATCGTTTTGATTAATTATCATGATTTTTATCTTGAATTTCATGATTAGGAATGTGCAAAATTGGGGATTTTTGGTCGATGATCTTGAAACTTTAAATGAAGCTTTCTCTATCGATTTGAACTTGATTTTGGTGGGATTTTCCCACAAACTCCTTTTTTCGTTTAGAATCTGATTTTGAAGTCAATTTCTAGATTTGAGACTTTTGAATTTTTATCCTAATTATGACAATTTTGCCCCTAAGCGTAATCTATACCATTATGGGTATCAAAATGTTTCTCTTGATGAGTAGTAACTATTGTTGATAGTGGTTGATCCAATTGGAGGCTCTATTTGAGGATTTGAGTTGATTGAAAGGTTTTTTTTGAGTATAGTTTTGGCATCGAGGTATATTTGGCTAACCTTTTAGGACTAGATTTTGTCAAGACCCAAGCCCATGGCCTGGACATGACACAACGCATGGGAATCCGAGGGCACCCCAAGCAAGCCACTTGACATATCATTACACATCCTTGGTCGCGGAAGCAATAGAATACAACAAGAAGTAGTAAATTGGGACAACCAAGGCTAAGGGAAACACTTTCATATTATAAAGATCAAAAAAAAGAGAGTCAAGGCTCATAGCATAGATATATAACATGTCCAACAACACCTCTTCTACATAGATAAGGATGGGGGGAACGACAAGCAACTGGGCTCACCCTCATAGTCAATACATAACATAAAAGAAAGATAGTCTTAGTACATAGCAAGAGATCATAAACAACGTCCCTGGAATGGATGACTCACCACAAGCTTGAGAGACAATCGTACTAGCCATGTGTAGGAGGAGGATGATCAAGCAGTGCTCCAATTACTACATGGTAACATCATGTAGGAATATTGTATGTGTTAGTATGTTTGAATGTACTAAGTATGAAGGATGCAATGCAACAACAGATAGGCATCATAGGCAAAATGCATAATCATAAGCACTGAATAGCATACTTACAATATGACATGTATGAATGATGCTTGAATTAAACCATGCTTATGTAGAACATAATACGAGTATAAGGAGCGACCATTCTTAATTTAATCCAAGGCCTACCACCTCCTTGCATAGGCGCATGAGGTACAAACACATTCATGAGGTTGATGGAGTACAAACCCCCAAAAAAGGTAGATGGGTACAAAACCCCAACATAGTAGATGGGTATAAATTCCCAACATGGTTGCACGGGCCTGCCACCTCCCGAGCGAGGCGATCAGCCGAACATTTTATCAAACACTTAGAGGGTGTGTAGTGCTATGGTAAAACCAGCAATTCAAGAGTGTTATAATTCTATAAAATTCTATATAAAACCATCAATAGATACTTGGTAACATCCTCAAGCGATATAATTAAAAACCCTTCGTCAAATCTTATAATAGATCTTACATTCATAGCTCAAAATATAGTAAAACAGTCACAATTTCATAAACCCCAACATAGTGTGCAGTGAATTTCATAATATGTAAGAGCCATTTGTAAATTAACTTTAAATCATGCAATTTTGAGTAAAAGAGTGCTTGGGTATCATGGGTGAAAGGAACCCATGAAAGAAACCCACATAACTTGGCTTTGGAGATGAACTTAATTAAGATTGGAGATGGAGACTTGAAGTTTAAGAGGAAACCCTTAGATCTGGATGAGGTTTGAGACTTGAATTTTGGAGTAGAATATTTGGCTAAGTGTTTGAATGAGTATTGGGGAATAGAAATTGTTGGTGTGGGGTATTTGGTGCAACCCATTTTTGTTCTCCGCCTTCATGGAGGTTTTTGGTTGTTTCTTCTCCATGATCGAGGACAATTACATTTTTGCTGAATCAGTTCTATGAGGGTGAGAAATGGCTAAGTATAGGTATTTTCACTGCCATGACCCAAGCCTAGGGCCTAGATGTGACCGGCGAATGGGGAACCCAGAGGAACCCAAACAAGCCTCATAGTATATCATCACACATCCTTGGTCACGAAAGTAAGATAGTTTATCATAAGAAACATACACAAGGGGAAATTGGGATAATGGGAGAGAGACTCATATTTAAATAGCTTGAATAGCATAAGTGTGTCAAAGCTCAAGCATAATACATATTTGTCCAACAACACTTCAAACATAGAACTTAGCAGGGGCCAAGACAAGCAACCGGGCTCACCCTCATAGTCAAATTTCAATACATAGCATAAGAACATAGATATTCCCCTCGAACATGAGGACTCACCAACTAGCTTGAATGGAAGTCACTAGCCATGTAGAGGAGGATGATAACCAAATGGAGCTCCAGTTCCTACATGGTAACATCATGTAGGCATAGAGTATGCGTTAGTACATTTGAATGTACTAAATATGTAGGATGTAATGCAACAAGAGATAGGCAATATATTCGAAATGCATAAATATAGAAAATGGATAGTATAGTAATGATATGACATGTATGAATGATGCTTTAAGTAAAATCATGCTTATATAAATTTTAATACATAAGTAGAAGGAGACCATCATCATAGATCAAGCAACTAGTGCTTAGAATCCAAGGTTTGGCACCACCTTGGAGGGTGATCAAGGCATATACCCCTTAATCTGTAGATGAATATCACACCCTTCATCAAGGTGGACAAGGTTTCAACCGCTCAAAAATGGTTAATAGACATCCCACCCTCCACTTAGGTGGCCAAGGCATCAACCCCTTGCCAGTTAATGGACATTCCACCCTCCATTTAGGTTGCTAAGATATCAACCCCTTGTTGGTTGATGAATATCAGACCCTCCAATTAGGGGATCAAAGTATCAACCCCTGAACAATGGTTAATGGAGATCATACCCTCCACCAAGGCGGTCATCTTAGAATAGCATAGATGCTTCTAAAAAACATAGCTCATATAAGCATTCATTTCATAATCATAAAGTCATTCAACTTATAAGACATGCTTTGGACCTTCAATTCCTCAAGAAATCCCATACAGACATTTTATCAAATACTTAGAGGGTGTGTAATGATAGTATAAAACTATGAAATATAGAGATGAAATCATGCAAGAAAATCAATTACAAAATTATCAATCAATAACCTTGCAACGCCCTCAAGCAATATACATTAAAACTCCTTCTCAAATCTTACAATAGATCAAAGATTGACTGTACAACCATTAATGAACCCTTTCCCCCCTAATTTTAACCCTCCGAACAAGAATATGAAGTAAGATTTTTTATTTTACGCACGAATTTTGAGATATGTGAAATTTAAAATTTGGGACATTCCGAGGCACATTTTCGGGCACTTTTTGGGGGTCGTTTCAATATCTCCCCTTGAGAACTTTCATCCCAAAATGTAAGAGTGACGTACAAGACAAGAGTGATCATAACGAAATCAGCCCCAACAAGAATGCAACATTACATTTAAAACACCATTTTCAAAATCTCAACATAAGTGTAAAATCATCATAAATTTGTTAACTTAAACATGAATGCATATGAATGACATAGGGCTGAACATAAGACAAGGAATCATAGAAATGGACTTCACGTGTTTGTTTATTGGAAAAATATCTTTGGATTTTGAAAATATGATTTATTACTTAATTAGTTTAAGTAAAACCAAATTTCAAAAGTTTAGAGTCGCTACCTAATTTTAAGGATAATTAGGAAACCAATAAAACATTTTAAAAAAGAGTCAAACAGAAAAAATCTTTTCCAAAATCCAAAGAAAAGGTCCGGGTCATATTTCCACTTCGAGAAGCTCTTATGCACTCGAAAAGGCCGCTAACATGCGATTATCCGGCAATTATACTTAATTTGACAAATTATTCAGAGGTTGATTTAAAACTAAGAACATAAAATAATTTAAGTGAAGTCTACTTAGGTAAATAAAAGACTTGGAATTTTAAAATTCAACTACCTTAGAAAGCAAAATAATAATTGACCATCTCAAAATAAAATGACATTCTCGAAAATGAATAGGTAAATAAGATAAGAAATTTTAAAAAATAACATAAATGGTTTGTCATTTGGGGAATTTTAATTAGATCAAACACAACACAATAAAAATGTTATTGTTAGAAATAATAAATGAAATCCCAATAAGCACAACAAATGGGCCTCTTTTAGCCTTACTTCTGTTGTATCACCGCATTATATACACATTGTATATTAGTGTATACAATGACCTTTTGACTCCAAGACTTGTAGTTTTGATTCCTTTTGACTGAACATGACGAGGCTGACCTGAAAAGAAGAAGACATGGGTCTCCGTGGCCCAAGAAATGTAAAATGGGTGTTCGAATTGGACACGGAACATTGCTCATGCAAAGAAAGATAACACAAGAATTAGCTTTTATTCAATTACTCAGGCATGAGATAGTTTAGTTTAATCACTACAACATCAACTATTAGGAGAATAAATTTCACAAGTAGAAACATCACTTGCAGCTCCTTTCAAATAGTCACTCTTAAAAACGCTAAGCATTGAGAAATGAGTTCATAGGAAGAAAACAAAGTTTTAGTTTTACTGCCAAAAAGCACATATACATACATAAGAATATCTTTTAAAGTAAACTACTCATAGCAAGTATAAGGTCATTTGAAATAAAGAACAAAACTTTTCTCCTATAGAGCTACAGGAAAATCAATCAAAACCTTACACTTAACAGATTGAGGTGAAGTTTAACATGAAGAAAGCCAAGGTTTAGCATTCGTAACAACAAACAAATGGGATGCTATTCCTAGTGGTGCAAATTTTCTAATAGTGAACACAAATACATCATATTCATAATGCAAGGATTAAGCCAAATGTCATGAACCATTAAAGAGATAATTTCAAATATAGCAGCCCCTTTTTAAATCCTCAAGCCATTACAAGTAAAGCTCAAACGAAACAACAAGGGAAATGACAACCCAAATACTGCCTAATCTATCTATTTATGAACCTACAGTGATGTATATGCATATATTAGCACATAACAAGATAAGAGATGCTTATTATAGTGAAAAGCAGAAAAGCCAATTAGCATACTAACATTAAAGAGATAATTTCAAATATAGTAGCCCCTTTTTAAATCCTCAAACCATTACAAGTAAAGCTCAAACGACACAGCAAAGGAAATGACAACCCAAATACTGCTTGATCTATTTATTTATGAACCAACAGTGATGCATATGCATACATTAATACTTAAAAAGATAAGAGATGCTTATTACCATGAAAAGCTGAAAAGCCAAAAAGCCAATTAGCATACTAACAAGCTGCATACACATAGTAATAGGACTTAAAGACATGAAATTACACTCAAAATTTAACTATAATATGTTAAAACTTCAAACATTAATAAGCAAGTCCTATTTAAGAATGAAATAAGCAGTCACTGAGTAAAGAAGAGAGTGAACTTAACTAGGAAACCATGGATTCACAAACTGATTAACAGCAATAACATAGTATTAAGTGATCTTAACATAACAATTCCAGGTAAAAATGAACACAACTAAATATCAACGCAACATGATAACTCCATCATGATCAAACATCCATATTGGAACAGAAAGAAAATGGATAAAACGAGGATTATTACCATTTTTTTGGGAGCAGCGAACGAAGGACTTTACCACCATGAGATGAGCTTTAGAAATTTTGACCAAACTCTATAAACACTATTTTCGGCTACTAAGAGCTTGAAAAACCAGAAGCATAAAAATTTAAACATTCTAATTTGCTTTTATGTTCTAGAATTCAGAAAGAGAAGTGGAAACTTTAGGTTTTTTGAGAGAGTAAGCCGACCAAAAAAATCTTCTCTATGCCTGCGAGCAAAGTTGAGCTTTTATAGGCAAATTTTACGACAAAAAAAGAAGGGAAAAACTTGAAAGAAATTGGGGATTTGAAATCCAAAATTTGGACGTTAGGGAGGGTTGTCCGATTGCTATAATCATCTGGAACATTGGGTTGGCGTTTTGCATCATTTTGGGTCTGGAAGTTTACTGGGTTTCTGAAGCTTTGTCGGTTCGCCTAGCTATTTCACTAAAGAGGAAAGGGAAAGGCGTAAAGGAGAAAGGGGATGCATGAGGCTAAAAACAAATGAAAAAGGGGGCACATGGGACTGTTGTGCGTGTAGTGAGGGAGTAATATATATATGTATGTTGTTGTGTATGTTGGCTGAAATAAATAGTTAGCCTGGGTATTTGGGGGGGGGGGTTTTGGGCTAATCAATTGATCCAAAAGGAATAAAATGGATCTGAATATGGAATTTAAGGGAGGGGATTTTAGTTTTAAAAATTGGCCACTCGGTTGCAATCATAGCAATTAAATGTAATCAAATTGAATTCAACTGCCTAATTTGACCACAAGACAAATTTATACAAATTAATTGAAGAGTTTTTAATATTAACAACTTGAAATAATTAAATTAATTATGAAATAATAACTTATAAAAGAAAAAGTAAGATAAAAATAAAATAAATTTTATTCGAGGAAAGTATATTTGCATTTTTGAAAGCTAACTATATCAAATTTTTAAAATTATAAACTCAATGAGTGATTTATACTGTGGAAGGTAAAAGTTGAGTGTCAACAGCTGTCCCTTTCTTTGAATATGATCGATGAAAGAGATCATGGACAAAAAAGCTTGACAAATCCAATTTTTAGCTGACCACATCTTTATCTTCAGAAAGCCTTTTGGCACGGACTTTGGGAAATTGTGGCCGGAGCTTGGTTTTGGATTTTCTACATATCTCCGATTACATGAGAATTTAGGCCACTTGTAGTTCAAAACGCTTGATTTTATGCACAATTTTGAAAGAATTCAAAAGCCATCCCAATATCAAATTATGAAGAAGTTGGACTGTTTGGGAATGAAAATTTAAGAGCGAATATTAAGACACAATTGAGTTTTTAGAATTGAGCCCGTCTACATATCCAAGGACTTAGGAATCAGGCTACTTGTAGTTCGACTCCACTGGTTGAAGAGGAATGTCTTATTCTGAGATAATCTCTGGTTTCGGTGGAGTGACAAACAAATTGAATCATAAAAAAGAGGTTTGCAACCTCTTAACCATAAATGTGAAGCTTTTCACATTTATAACTGAGAACTTACACAAACATAGTTTTCAAAATTCATAGTACATTATAACTCAGATCAGAAGTATTACCTTTGGTGAGAGTTGAGATCACCTGAATGCGAAGTAGAAAACTAATAGGCTCAAAGAAATACGCACATGCCTTCTGACAGGGGTGCAGTTGGACCATGGTGGGAGTCTCCTCTTAGCTCGCACCCAAAGAGTTTGTATTTCTCTTCAGACTATGTCCCAGTTTGCTGCTAAGAAAAAATTTCACGTTGTGCCGTATCCTATTTGATGACGTCCACCCCAGTAGTTTATTTGAGATTTCATCCTTTCGGATGCTCTCGCTAGAACTAAGACAAAACTTGTTAGTAAAAACCATAACTTAAATATAAGAATAATATATTTTACCATGTTCGGCACATATTGTTCACTTGGACATGATGGATAATGAGTCGATGTGATGCATCATGATGATGGCCCTTTCGGTAATGAATGATGAAATGATCCTCTTAGCGACTTGAAAATAAAATAGCCCTCTCAAAAATTGGAAATATAATGGCCCTCTCGGCAATTGAAGATGCAATGGCCCGCTTAGGCATGAATTTATAAGGTTACAGTTTTACGAGCATAAATAATTTAGTGAGATAAGAAATTTAAAAAAAAAAACTTATGAAAAATAGATTTTGAGGTCAATGATTGATGAGGGTGATGCTTTTCAGCGGTGATTAATGAAATAAGACCTTAAACCAAATGATTTATGAAGATGAAGCTTTCAACCTAAAGATTTATAATGATATGACTTGTAAGTCAATGATTTACAAAAATGAGGCTTCTCGAGCCCATGATTAATGAAAATGACATCTTGAAAAAGATAATGCATTCTGGCAAGCGCCTGTTCAAATAAATTTGAAAGTATTAGTGCTGTGATCTAAGAGTGATTTAAGCATTGGTGCAGTGCAAAGCAAACGAAAGCCATGTGAAATGCAATATTTGAAACCATTTCTGTAGTGAATTGAATATGTCCGAAGACAATTGTGCAACGCGGTTAGAATATTTGAAAGTATTTGTGCAGTTCATTTGATCATATTTAAAGCATTCATGCATTGCATTTGCATATGTCAGAAAGCACTTGTGCAATGCAGTTAAAAATATTTGAAAGCATTTATGAAGTGTATTTGAATCAAATTAAGGCATTTATGTTGTGCATTTGCGTATATTGGAAAGTACTTCCATAATGCAGTTAAAATATTTGAAAGCATTTGTGTAGTGCATATGTATACATTGTAAAGTAGTTGTGCAGTGCCATTAAATATTTGAAAGCATTCATGTAGTGCATTTTAAAATATTTGAAAGTAAATGCCTTAAGAGATATCTAAAACAAAATAGTCAAAAGAATCAAAGTAGAGCAGGTAATAGTTTTGTAAGTACTGCAAACTGATGAACATATGGTCCTTCCAATGCTATAAACATCAACGACTTTTTATTTTCTACTAATTATGACAAGCCTGCGCTAAAAAACAATTTATAAGTTTTGGGGAGGTTGATTTGCAATGACTTTGGAGCTCTAGATCTTCAAGCTTCTTTCTTCAAGCTTTGTTTGGACTTATAGTCTCCATTTATTCTTAATCTCGGATGATGAATAATAAGATTAAAGGAAAAAAATATAAAAAAATAATAAAAAATTATATGCTTAGGAATACTATAACATATATAAATAAAGGGCCGGAGATAAAAAATTCTACCAAACTTTGGATTGTGACATGTCGTGAAACATAGCAAATGTCCTTTTCTATAATTTTCTTGCAATTTACTATATGCCCTTTCAATTCACTTGACGTCTTCTTGCAATAACACCTTTAAAACTATCTTAGTTTTACTATAAGAGATATACTAGCATCCAATGCGATGAGATCAAGCTTACTACCTAACCGAATACATTTCCTGAAAATCTAAAAAGAAAAGGGTCGAACCCTCTATGGGTTTCCTACATATCCGGAAGGAATCAGGCCATACGTAGTTCCTTACATAAGAATAAAAGGGGATATAATTTTTTTGATAAAGTGATCGAAGCCGATATAGGCCGCCTTGAGAGTTGAGATCACCTGAATGCGAAGTAGAAAACTAATAGGCTCAAAGAAATACGCACATGCCTTCTGACAGGGGTGCAGTTGGACCATGGTGGGAGTCTCCTCTTAGCTCGCACCCAAAGAGTTTGTATTCCAATTTGTTTACAAAAGTATTACTAAAGACCAGACCAGATATGGGTTCCCTATGTATCTCGCCAAGGGAATCAGGTCAGAACGTAGTTTTCCATACATAAAAAATAGCATTACATAAAAATAAGTTAAAAATATCTAGATAGAATATCTTTTTACCACATCTGCATTTATAGATTTTGGCCATATTTCACCATCCATTTTTGCTAAAATTAATGCCCCTCCAGTTAGCACTTGGTGAACCATGAAAGGCCCTTGCCAGTTAGGTGCAAACTTCCCTTTAGCTTCATCTTGGTGTGGGAATATTTGCTTCAATACCAATTGTCCTAGTTTAAACTATCTTAATTTTACCTTTTTGTTGAAAGCTTTGACCATTCTGTGTTGATAAAGCTGTCCGTGACATACTACATTCATTCTCTTTTCATTAATGAGCATCAATTGTTCACATTGACTTCGTTTCCATTCAGCCTCGCTGAACTCATCTTATTGGATAATCCTCAAAGATGGAATCTCAACCTCCATTGTAGTACTGCTTTAGATCCATAGACCAAAAGATAGGGCGTTGCTCCAGTTGAAGACATAATGGTAGTATGGTAACCAAGGAGGGGAAATGGTAAATTCTTGTGCTAATGCTTGTAATTATCGATCATCTTCCTCAATATTCTCTTGATGTTTTTGTTGGATGCTTCCACTGCTCCATTCAATTGAGGCCGGTAAGAAGTAGAATTATGGTGATTAATTTTAAACTTCTCTTGTAAAGGATTTCTACACTTAAAAAAAGTGATTTGCGAGTCTCCAAAGTGTTCTCTTTTGAATATTGCTTATGCCGTCTGGATATTCACCTTCTTTGAGATACCTTTTGATGTCATAGTACCAAGTTTCTCCATCTGATGCTTCATCTACATGAAAACAATAGGTCAGTTGATCTTAAATATTGATCTTGATCGAATTTATGTAATTCTTTGTCTGGATGTCGAATCATAGAAGTCAAGGTTGCCAAATCATCTGCAAATTCATTTTGAGCTCTAGGAATATGTCTGAATTCTGTCTTAACAAATTTCTTGCATAGTTCCTTCACGCATTGTAAATACAAGAGTATCTTTACACTCTTAGTGTTCCATTCTCCTTTTACTTGGTGAATCAATAAATCTGAGTCACCTATGACCAATAATTCTTGTACGTTCATATCAATAGCCATTCTAAGTCCAAGAATATAAGCCTCATATTCTGCCATATTGTTAGTACATTGCTGAGATTGGATAGTGTTGACCTGCTTTTGAGACCAGTACTGCCCTAGCACCAACTCCTTTAGAGTTTGAAGCATTGTCAAAAAACTTTCTCCACCCTAGATATCCATCCGAAAAATCTTATTCGATAAATAAAACCTCTTCATCCAGGAAATAAGTATTAAGAGGCTTATATTCCTCATCCATAGGATTTTCAATAATAAGATCAGCTAGTGCTTGTCCCTTGAAGGCCTTTTGAGTGACATACACAATGTAAAGTTCACTTAAAAGAATCTGCCACTTGACCAGCATTCCAGTAGGCATGGGCTTTTGAAAGATATAATTGAGCGGATCTATCCTTGAAATGAGAAAGTGGTATATGCACACAAGTAATGTCTTAACTTTTGTGCTACCCAAGTCAAGTAACAACAAGTGCATTCCAATAAAGTGTACCGAGCTTCGGGTAAGGTGTAAACCTTTTGCTCAAGTAATATATGGCTGGGTCCTTCCTCCCAGTTTCATTATAGTGTCCCAACATGCATCCAAATGCATTGTTTGACATAGATAAATATAGCAACAATGGTCTTCTAGGCTCTAGAGGCACCAAAACAGGCGGACTGGACAAATACTCCTTAATTATATCGTAAGCTTGCTGACAATCTTCTATCCATTTGGTAACAACATCTTTCTTTAGCAACTTGAAGATTGGCTCACAAATTACAGTTAATTGTGCAATAAATCGACTGATGTAATTAAGGCGACCACGAAAACTCATTACATCCTTTTGACTTTTTGGAGGAGGAAAGTCTTGAATAGCCCTGATTGTTGATGGATCTAATTCTATTCCCTTTCTACTCACAATGAAACCCAACAATTTTTCAGCGGGGACACCAAATGTGCAGTTTGCAGGATTCAATTTTAGATTGTATCGCCTTAACCTATCAAAGAATTTCTTTAAATCTGCTATGTGATCTGAGCTCTTTCATGACTTGATAATGATATCATCCACATAGACTTCAATCTCCTTATGAATCATGTCATCAACAATGGTAATTATAGCTCTTATGTATGTCGCCCTTGCATTTTTAAGTCCAAAAGGTATTACTCGATAACAATATACCCCGAAGGTGTGATGAATATTATTTTCTCTGCATCTTCTTCATCTATGAGAATCTGGTGGTAGCCAACAAAGCAATCACCAAATGACTGCAACTCGTGACTTAGCACAATCATCAATAAGTATGTGAATATTTGGAAGAGGGAAATCATCTTTTGGGCTGGCCTTGTTGAGATCTCTATAATCTATACATACTATGATTTTTTCGTTGTTCTTCAGCACTGGTACTATGTTGGCCCACCAAGTGTGATACTTCGTGGCTCGAATGACATTGGCATCAAATTGCTTGGAGACTTCTTTCTTAACCTTTAGACTTAGATCCGGCTTGATCTTTCTTGACTTTTGCTTTACTAGGGGCAAGATAGATTAGTTGGAAACTTGTGTAAAATAATGTCCGTGCTTAACCCTGGCATATCATCATAAGACCATAAAAACACATCCATATATTGTCTTAATAGATCGATGAGCTCTTTTTTTTGAGTTGGAGTGAAATGGACGCTAATTCTTATTTCTCTTTCTACTTGTGAATCTCCCAAATTTATTGTCTTAGTTTCATCCAAATTTGGCTTTTCCTTGTTCTCAAAATGTTCAAATAGTTTAGTCAACTCTTCAGGTTGCACATCTTTGTATTTTGCAAAAGTTTGTTTGCTACTTGAGGTCCGTTCACTCGTTTCATAACATGTCACATTCTCAGTATTGGCAGTTTTAATAGTTTACTTACTGAAAGAGAGAAGAAGAATAAAATAAGCTTAATGACTTTAAGGACAAAATTCAAAATTCAAAACAAACAGTAGTTTTTTAAAAATAATTAAAGTAGAACATAGTTTAGATTTAACATTTGAGCTTTCAAAAATAGAGGCAAAACACATAAAGTTCATAAACATGATCCAGGCCTCAATTTTGAATCATGTTGTTTAGATTCTAATACAATCATCTATCAAGATTCCCGAAGAGTCAATGATGGGCTACAAGTCCAATTGTTCAAAACATCCCCAAGTTTAACACTCCATATGGTAGGTAAGATTCCCAGTGAGTCCAAGATGGGCTACAACGCCAATTGTTCAAAGCATCACTAGGCTTAACATCCCATATGGCAGGGGTCTTGGCACGATCTTCCACAATCACATTACATTTTGCTTCTTTAATGAATAGGTTTTTGAGTCTTTCCAAGAGGTTATCTTCAGCAGCATCTTCTGATCCTTGTATAATAAATGCCTTGAATAATGACTAATTCAAAGGTGGGATCGGCTGTGGTGAAGGACTGTCACTTGTTCTTTTGGGGTTAACCATCGAAGCTTCGTCAAAAAGTAAGCTCGTACCCTAGAGCAAAGGTGTTTTTCTGACCAAGCAACTGAATATGTTCTACTATTCCATCCAAATTCACTCCAAGTCCTCGACCAGGCATAAAATAATTTTTCAGCAGTTCCCCAAGCCACCATCATAGGTATACGTGGTAATTTCAACCTTTTGACTTGAGTAGAACACATAAATTGCCCTAGTATGGAGTACAGATCTATCCAGCTCTTCCAAACTCTTAATCATAGGGATTGAGTTGTCATGATACATTAAATTACTGCTTTCACTGTGAACAACAATTTCCAGATGATGCCAAACAAATTTCAATGTCTGGTGTAGAGTAGAAGGGACCACACACTAATGTCACGCCCAAAGTCCCATTAAGGCGAACTGGTACCCATTGCCGATAAGGCCTGGGAGAACCAACCTGTATGCCCTTTCTATACATATTATAAGGGATTTCTACATTCGATATGCCTTTATGTAAGTAAACAGTAGTAACAAGCCAAAAGGAAATGCATATGACTAGGCCGTTGAGGCCACGTTGTTTAAAGTACCAGACATGTTAACACTTTAATTTACATAGTCTAAAAAGCCTCTAGATAAGGAAAAGTATCTAATAAGGGTCGGGACAAGCCCCGCCTTGACCAACTGTACAACACAGAAATATAAGCTCTAGACACGTAAAGCTTCGAAGCAACCTGGAGCTTGGTAACCACAACTAGATATCCTATACTCCTACTGGGAAGATCTACTACCACCTGTACCTGCACCATAAAAAATAAGTCCCCCGTAAGGGACGTTAGTACGAGATAATATACTGAATATGTAAGGCAAGAAATACGGTATATGAAGTAATAACTCAAATAAAACTATACACTAGTGTAGGATAAGAGACCACTTTTAGTTATACTATGGGATCATGTACTTTATGTACTTTTTATTACTTTACCTTTACTGTATAATCTGTGCATAACATGTAATACAGATATAGGGCTATATATGTGGCATATGACATGTATATAATCATACAAGACAATATGACAATGAAAAGAGTATGTTGCACAAATAATGAAATGTGTATGAGATGAACAACTTGTGAACTTTATTTAGCACGGTAAATCTATATTGGGATCGGCCTTGGCTTGGATTTTCCTTTAAAACCTTGGGCTAACCCCCCCTCCCATGATAGGATTGACCCTAGCTAGGTGATTCTTCCACCCCTCGGGTTACCACCCATCAATAAGCAATATACTTTACCTTTCAATTACCTTTGAGATTAATGAAATCAAGTAGCCTTACATACCTTGTTGTATGACCTCGCTATTACCTCGAGATAACCTGCCCTTCCTCCAAATATTTATCTACAACATAGTAATTGATAAAACTAGCATTACCAGCCAATAGACACATCTTGGTAGCCCAATGTCATAAAAAAGCAACATACGAGCAGCAACGGATAATTATAAACCCGAGCGTATTCTTTCAACTTTTCGCCCCTAATCGTATTTTCTAATATATATTCTAGATATCATGTGAAGCCTGTTTTAGTGCCATAATAGCCTTACAATAGCCCACAAAGCACAACAAATAACAATTATACACAATATGCAAATGGGCGGCATGACGTTACATCCCTTTGCTACATTTTGACGTCGACAATTCCAAACCTGTTCCAACTTTACCCAAACTGTCCTTAACAAATCTATACATAAAAATAGCCTTAAAACAGTCTTAGAATAGTACCAAAGTAGTCATGAAAGACATGAGGCAATAGCCTTCCATCTATCAACCCACAAGTTCCAATCAAAATCATACTTAAGATGGCACAATAAAACTCATTTTTAAATGCAACAAATTCAAGGTAGCAACCTTAGGTTAATATCTATAGCTTAAACCATGTTAAGAACATCAACATCTCTTCATAATACAGCCCACAAACCATAGAGAAGTCACTAAAAAGAGGCAAGTGTGGAGCAACATTATAAACACATGCTGTCCAACCTTTGTTCACAAGCATAACTAGCATATATTTCTTGTTTGGCATGGGATAAGTATAATATATACATGGATATTTCCACTTACCTTAACCTTTAAGGTTCAGATTTCCTTTAAGAACCTTAGAGGGTTGTATTGGCTTCCTTGTGAAGTGAAGTAAAGAGAGAAAAAATGTCTTTAGGAAACCTGAAAATTGTTTCCAAGTGAAATGATTTAAGGGGCTGTTTTTGAGCCTTTTTAAAGAGTCACTTTGGCCAAATTTCTCTTGCTATTTTGGCCACATATTAGCACATATTAATAAACTTGTGATACAACAGCTTGGCCCTCACACTTGGACCTAAATGGGTCTCAAAGTTGATGGGCCTTGACTGCCCATTTTCCCAACTCCTTTTCACTTAGTTTTGGCCCAATTAGTCAAGTGGATTGTGATGTACTTGGGCCCTTTTATTCTTCATCTTGGGCTGTAAGTGTAGTCCATTTTTTATGGTAATAAATGGGCTAAAGTTACACCCTTAACGCGGACTTTATTCATAATCAGAATTGAATAAATTCGATGTCAGGTCTCGTCTCCATTTAACTAGCAAGTTTAAGCTAAGCAAGTAGGTGACTCACCTGCTAGCTTCCAAAGTCCTACAAGAATCTCACTTCTCTCACTCCATTTAAGGTCATGATCTCCTCAATTTGACTTAAAAGTTATTGACACTCAATCCTCTTCAGTGTTAGACACACATATCACCCTCTAATATGAGATTCAAGCACTTTTATAAATTGGCGCTGATTTGAAAAGCCATTTAATGTTTCATTTATATAGTACTAGTATTATAAGATGTGAGATGTTACATTCTCCAACTCTTAGGAACATTCGTCCTCGAATGTTAGAACAATTGGATAGCTTAACCAAGTTTAAACCTTTATTTACACAAACTTTTGAGAACACACTAAGTATTCATTCACGTGTACCTATTAGTGTCCCAATTCTGCATGTTGAACTTCCTCTTTAATTTCAAATAAGTAAGGGTATTTTGATTTCATTGCGTTATTGGCCACCCATGTTATTTCTTCTGCTTGCTGGTTTCTCCAAAGTACCTTTACTGAAGCTGTTTCTTTATTCCTTAGCTATTTAGCTTGATGATCTAGAATAACAATAGGTACCTGTTCGTAGCTGAGATCTTCTAGAACATACACATCCTTAATAGGAGTGTACAGGATAGGTCACCTAATCATTTTCGAAGCATCGAGACATGGAAAACTGGATGAACCATTGAAAGCCCTTGGGGTAGCTCTAGTTCATATGCAACCTGCCCGAACCTCTTAATAATTTGATATGGTCCTATGTATCATGGGCTCAGTTTTCCTTTCTTACCAAATCTCAAAATCCCTTTCACTAGAGATACCTTTAAGAATACCCAATCCCCTACTGAAAACTCTATTCCGCTTCTTCTAGCATCTGCATATGATTTGTGTCGAATTTGGGCTGTTTAATATCGCTGCTGTATTACCCTAACTTTTTCTATGGCTTATTGTGCTAGATCTGGCCCAAGTAAGGTAGTTTCACCCACTTCAGACCATCCAATTAGTGACCTACATTTCCTCCCATACAAAGCTTCGTAAGGTGCCATCTTAATACTTGAGTGGTAGCTATTATTATAGGAAAATTCAATAAGTGGCAAATGGTTAGAGTAAGGGATGCCATCTTAATACTTGAGTGGTAGCTATTATTATAGGAAAATTCAATAAGTGGCAAATGGTTCATCTAACTACCTTTAAAGTCCAATGTACAAGCTCGCAACATATTGTAAAGTGTCTAAATGGTGCATTTTGCTTGACTGTCAATTTGATGGTGGAATGTTGTACTCAAATTCACTTGTGTTCCTAAACTTCTTTTGAAGGACTTTCAAAACTTTGTAGTGAATTGAGCTCCTCGGTCAGATATAATGGAGATTGGGACTCCATGTATCCTTACTATCTCTTTAAGGTATAGCTTGGCATACTCTTCAGTTGTATAATCACTCCTGATTTGCAAGAAGTGTGCTGACTTTATATGACTGTCAACTATTACCCATATTGAGTTAAACTTCTGAAATGAGAGAGGAAAACCGGTAAGAAAATCCATATTGATCATATCCCACTTCCATGTTAGAAGCTCTATACATTTCATATAACCTGCTAGCTTTTGGTGTTCTACTTTCACTTGTTAGGAATTTGGACATAAAGCCACAAACTTTGCAAGGTCCTTTTTCATGCCTCCCCACCAAAACATTCCCTTCAGGTCATGTTACATCTTAGTTGATCCTATTACATCATAGTTGATCCTAGGTGGATAGAATATCTAGAATGATGGGTTTCTTCCATTATCCTTTTTCTTAATCCATTAATATTAGGCACACATAATCTATTTTGGCAATGCATTACCCCATTTTGTGTAAGTTCAAAGCCCTTCATCATACCTTGACTCACCTTTTCCTTAAGCTTTCGTAGAACAGGATCCTCGAACTATTTTTCTTTGATCTCCATTACCAACGAAGATATTGCTGCATTATGTATAACAATAACTTCTTTTGGGGTTTCAAGAAAGCGAACTCCCAAACTAGCTAGTCGTCATAGATTCTTAGCCACTCCTTGATTTACCATGGCCTGGTCACCAGTATTGATGATTGCCTTACGACTCAAAGCATCAGCTACCATATTTACCTCCCCCAGATGGTATAGTATATCAACATTGTAATCTTTTATTAGTACTAGCCATCTCTATTGTCTTAAATTTAGGTCTTTCAACTTAAAAATGTACTACAAACTCTTATGGTCAGTATATATGTCAACGTGAACCCCATACAAATAGTGACGCCATATCTTCAGAGCAAACACAACCACTACTAGCTCAAGATTATGTGTTAGATAGTTTTTCTCATGTGGTCGGAGCTGTCTAGATGCATAAGTAATTACCCTACCATGCTGTGTCAGTAAACACCCTAAGTAAACCCCTAAAGCATCGCAATACATTGCATACCCCTCGGTGCCTTCTGGAAGTACTAGCACAGGTGCAGTCAATCTTTCACAGCCTCTATTTTTCGTGAATCAACCTTTATTCCCTCATCAGACACAATATCACCCAAGAATGCTTCAGAGTTTAGCCAAAATTCACATTTAGAAAATTTTGCATACAACTATCTATTACGAAGAACTTGTAACACTTGTCGTAAGTGATTTGCATGGTCCTCTTCCGATCTTGAATATACCAAAATGTCATCTATAAATACTATCACAAATATATCTAAGAATGGCTTGAATACCCTATTCATCAGATCTATAAAAACTGTTGGTGCATTCATTAACCCAAATGACATAACAAGGAATTCAAAGTGACCAATCTAAGAATGGCTTGAATACCCTATTCATCAGATCTATAAAAACTGTTGGTGCATTCCTTAGCCCAAATGACATAATAAGAAATTCAAAGTGACCATAGCAGGTTCTGAAAGCAATCTTAGGTATATCTTTCTCCTTCACCTTCACTTGGTGATAATCTGATCTAAAATCAATTTTTTAAAACATTTGGCACCCTGTAATTGATCAAATAAATCATCCATCTTGGGGGGGGCTATTTATTCTTATTTGTCACCCTATTCAATTGTCGATAGTCGATACACATTCTCAAGGTGCCATCCTTTTTACTTACAAATAACACTAGTGCACCCTAAGGGGAAACACTGGGTCATATAAAACCCTTTTCCAATAAGTCTTTTAACTGATCCTTTAATTCACGCAATTCCACCAAGGCCATTCTATATGAAGGGATAGAAATAGGTTGAGTGCCTGGAATTAAGTCAATACCAAAATCTATTTCTCATTCTAGAGGTAAACCTGGAAGTTCTTCAGTGAACATATCAACTAATTCATTAACCACTAGAACTTATTTAAGAATTGGTGATTCTGCCTCCATATCCCTTACTCTAACCAAATTACATATATACCCCTTAGATATCATCTTTCTTGCCTTAAAATAAGAGATAAACTTACCCCTTGGTTCCCCAATATTGCCTTCTCATTCAAGAACTACCTTATTTGGAAAGTGGAAGTACACTTTCTTAGATCGGAAATCCACGGTGGCATAGTTTGACCCCTACCTATTAGAGGAACTGACGATGATGATGCAACAACTAATCTAGTAGGTTGTGCTATATCACCCATATATCTCCTCGAGCAATCTCTCATCATATGCCCTGGCGCACCACACCAATAACAAGAATCTTTCCTAACACGACATATATCTGAATGACTTCTTCCATACTATTTACAAGGTTGCGTAGGGGTTATTTGCTGGCCTGCTGAATATCCCGCTGTCCGAGCGCCTTGCCCTTCACTTCTTGGACCAAACTGATTTCTCCTATACCTTTAAAGTTGTGGTGGAGCACTGACTGCAAAGTAGGAGGATGATCGCCTAGGCAGTTTATTAGAAAATTGAGGCCTAAGCTCACCTTGGGACGGTGTAAACTACCTTATAGAACTGGCCCTCCTGGACTGTGCCCTTTGTAACTCTTGTGTCCTTCTCCTTTGTCTCTGATCCTCCAATTTCTGTGCAAAAGCTTGTATTCTCTCTATATCCATGTCTTTGTTCAAGGAAGCAATGGTATAGTCTCTGATGAGATACATATTCAATCTATCCACATATTGATGAACTCTATCTGCCATAGTAGCAACTATATTAGGAGTGATAGCTTTTGTACCACTAATATGCATAACATCTAAAGTATGCTGAATCTGATCAATAAAGTCTTGGGTATCTTCATTAGGATCTGACCCAGTGAATGATGGAGGGTCCAAATTAAAGAAATCACGTATCCTCATGCCAACTGCCCTATTAGCACCACCTGCACCTATAACTGGGCCTTCTTGTCTTTGACCTTGGCTAGCAACTATATGAGTCAATAGTTGGACTGTATTTCTCAGATCCAGTACGGTAGCATCTATAGGTGGTTCTGGGGGAATTTCACTACTTTTGGGTTCATCAGGAGCTGGAGGTGGAGATGTCTGTGATAGGAACTCATCTTTAGCCTCATTTTCTTGTCTCACCTGACTAGCTATACCAACCACCATTTCTACTTCCTTCCCTTTAACTTTGTTCTTCTTGGTTTCTGGCATACTTGTTGTACAAAACAATTTAGGAGTTAGACATAATCCACTTATTACACTTGGCTCTATGGCACAGTCTAATGAATAAAAAGAAAGTAACAACTCCTAGATGCCACGTAGACTCCTGCTTATAAATGTGGTGCACAACATATTGATAAACAAGATTCTACATAGACACGGCTTTGTAGACTCTCTAGGATGACCCGCTCTGATACCACTTCTGTTACGCCCAAAGTCCCGTTAAGGTGGACTGGTACTCATTGTGGATAAGGCCCGAGAGAACCAAACTATATCTATGCGCTTTCTATATATATATATTATAAGGGATTTCTACATTCAAGATACCTTTAAGAAAGTAAACAGTAATAACAAGGAAAAATGAAATGCACATGACTAGGCCGTTGAGGCCACGTTGTTTAAAGTACGAGACATATTAACTCTTTAATTTACATAGTCTACAAAGCCTCTAAATAAGGAAAAGTATCTGATAAGGGTAGGGACAGGCCCCATCTTAACCAACTGTACAACACAAAAATATAAGTTCAAGACATGCAAATCTCTGAAGCAACCTGGAGCTTGGTAACCACAGTTGGATATCCCATACTCCTAAAGGGAGATCTACTAGCACCTGTACCTGCAGCATGAAATGTAGGTCCCCCATAAGAAACGTCAATATGAGATAATATTCTAAATATATAAGGAAGGAAATACTGTATATGGAGCAACAGCTTAAATGAAACTATGCACTGGTGTAGGATAAGAGACCACCTTTAGTTATACTATGGGATTATGTACTTTATGTTCTTTTTGTTACTTTACCTTTACGGTATAATCTGTGCACAACATGTAATACAAATGACCAGCTGATCAATGGTAAATCTATATTGGGATCGAATCTGAATGTCCTTAAGCCTGGATATAATCTGTGCACAACATGTAATACAAATGACCAGCTGATCAATGGTAAATCTATATTGGGATCGACCCTGGCTAGGGTTTTGCTTTAACCCCATAGGCTACCCCCCATAATTGGATCGACCCTGGCTAGGTGATTCTTCCACCCCTCGGGTTACCACCCATCAATAAGCAATATACTTTACCTTTCAATTACCTTTGAGATGATTCTTTCAGTGGTCACAATATTGGAGTTGTAGGGTTGTATATGTGGCATGTGACATGTAGATAATAATACAAGACAATATGACAATAAAAAGAGTACGTTACACAAATAATGAAATGTGTATGAGATGAACAACTTGTGAACTTTATTTAGCAACAAGAACCTATGTAACTTGGTATCCATGTGTGTATGTAATGAAATGTGTATGAGATGAACAACTTGTGAACTTTATTTAGCAACAAGAACCTATGTAACTTGGTATCCATGTGTATATGTACATTTGAATGTGACTATATATAGGAACATATGAATGTGTGAAAGAGTGGAGACACGTTTGATAGTTGTGTCGGAGTTGGTAAGTGTCTTTATGTGCCAAGGAAGGATCTAGATTTCATGCCATGTAATATGAAATCATGTAGCCTTACATACCTCATTGTACGACCTCGCTATTACCTTGAGATAACCTTCCCTTCCTCCATATATTTATCTACAATGTAATAGGTGATAAAACTAGCATTAGCTGCCAACAGACACATCTTGGCAGCCTAATCTCATAAAAGAACAACATACGGGCAGCAACGGATAATTATAAACCCGAGCGTATTCTTTCAACCTTTTCGCCCCTAATCGTATTTTCAAATATATATTCTCATGTACATATCATGTGCAGCCTGTTTTAGTGCCATAACAGCCTTACAACCACCCACAAAACACAACACAAAACAATTCTACATAACATACAAATGGGCGGCATAACTTTACATCCCTTCGCTACATTTTGACGTCGACAATTACTATTTTCCCTTGGTGGAGGTTCAAGAACTGATCGGCATGGGCCTCTAGGATCTCTAATGGCATGTAATGTTCAAGAAATGCCTCTTTGAATTCCTTCCAAGTAGTTGGAGGTGCCTAAACTGTGCGTAACACATCTACACATTAAAAATAGCCTTAAAATAGTCTTAGAACAGTACCAAAGCAGTCATGAAGGACGTGAGGCAATAGCCTTCCATCCATCAGCCCACAAGTTCCAATCAAAATCACACTTAAGATGGTACAATAAAACTCGTTTTTAAATCAAACAAAATCAAGGTAGCAACCTTAGGTTAATATCTATAGCTTAAACCACGTTAAGAACATCAACTTCTCTTCATAATAAAGCCCTTAAACCATAGAAAAGTCACTAAAAAAGGCAAGTGTGCAGCAACTTTCTATATACATGTTGTCCAACCTTTGTTTACAGGCATAACTAGCATATATTTCTTGTTTGGGATGGGATAAGTATAACAAGTACATGGATATTTCCACTTACCTTAAACTTTAAGGTTCAAGTTTCCTTCAAGAACCTTAGAGGGTTGTATTGGATGCCTTGTGAAGTGAAGTAAAGAGAGAAAACAAGTTGTTAGGAAAGCTGAAAATTATTTCCAAGTGAAATGATTTAAGGGGCTATTTTTTAGCCCTTTTATAGAGTCACTTTGGCTGACTTTCTCTTGCGCTTTTGGACACATATTAGCACATATTAGAAAGCTAGTGATGCAGCAGCTTGGCCTTCACACTTGGGCCTAAATGGGTCTCAACGTTGATGGGCCTTGGCTGCCCATTTTCCTAACTCCTCTTCACTTAGTTTGGGCCCAATTAGTCAAGTGGGTTGTGATGTACTTGGGACCTTTTATTCTTCATCTTGGGCTATAAGTGTAGTACATTTATGATGGTAAGACATGGGCTAAAGTTACACCCTTAACATGGACTTTATTCATAATCAGAATTGGATAAATTCGACGTCGGGCCTCATCTCCGTTAGCTAGCAAGTTTAAGCTAAGCAAGTAGGTGACTCACCTGCTAGCTTCCTAAGTCCTACAAGTACCATACCTCTCTCACTCCATTTAAGGTTGTGATCTTCTTAATTTGACTTAAACCTTATTAATACTCGACCCTCTTCAGCGTTAGACACACATATCGCCCTCTAACATGAGATTCAAACACTGTTAAAAATTGACGCTAATTTGAAAATTCATATCATATTTCATTTGTGTAGACTAGTATTATAAGATATAGGGTGTTATAACCAGCCATGTGGATCCATGGGCTTCCAAGCAACAAACTGTAACTAGCAGATATATCCAACACTCGAAATTTCACCATAAACTCCTCGGGTCTAATTTGTAATGGAAAATCAATTTCTTCAATAGATGCTCTTTGAACCACATCAAAACCTCTAACCCTCACATGGCTTTCTCGAATTTCTCTAATATTAATCCCTAAAGCTTGAAGTGTGATGAAGGGAGATATGTTAACAGTAGAACCGTTATCAATCAAAACTCTAGAAATAAACTTGTCCCTACATCTAATGGTTATATTCAAAGCTTTGTTATGCCCCAGGACTTCAGATGGAAGTTCATTATAATAAAAAGAAACTTTATTAACTTCTAAAACTTGTTCGACCATGGTTGAAAAACGCTCGCTTGTTGTCTTGACTGGAACATAAGATTCACTAAGAAATTTCACCAAAGCACTCTTATGAGTTGCAGAACTCATCAATAATGACATCAGAGAAATTTGGGGGGGAGTTTTCTTTAACTGTTCAACAACAAAATATTCCTTGGTTGGCATTTTCCTCCAAAAATCCACCAATTCAGCCTCTGCAACTTCTTCAGAGATATAGCAACGTCCAGACATTGTCATTCCAGCTGCAGCAGTCTCCACAATAATTTTCTCCTTTCCTTTTCCCTTTGCATTAATCGAGTAATTCAAAGGAACCTCTTTAGTATCAAAAGAAGGTGATTAAGCAATCTTGATGGTGATTTGAGGCTTGGGAACATGAACTTCAACCTCAATTGGTGCTCGTATTTGGATTGTGATTATGGGAGCAATAAAAGCTGATGTCGCAACATTCTCCTCCTTTTTTTTATAGACACAATGGTTCGTTCCAAATTACATTCTTCATCAATGATAATCATATTCACATTTCAATGTTTTGGTAGAGGATTGTTGTTTACATTAGGAGTAACACCTTTGAGCTGAATGACTTTTTCTTTGATCGGTGCATTAATTTTATCTTTGAGAGTAAGGCAACTTTCGGTATCATATCCAACAACTCCAGAATGCTAAGCACAATGTTTGGTCTCATCATACTATCCTGGAAGAGGATTGGGGATTCGTCCTTGGATCAGTTGCAATACTGCTCCAACTCTCAATCTTTCATATAATTGTGATAAAGGTTCAGCTAGAGGGGTATAGGTTTTGCTTGGTCTTTTTTTGAAGTTTGGACAGGGCCTGGATGTATTTAATGGATGGGTTTGCTGCGGATGATAGGGCTAAGATGTATGGATAGGTTTATATTGAGATGTATTTGGATAAGTGCGCACTTGGGGTGGATAATATGTTGGTTGGGTAGCATAAACTTGATAAGGGCAGGTGAAGAATGGTAATAAGGCTGAGGAATTTGGGTGTACTTCCTATAGTATGAGGATTGTGGTAGTGGATTTTTGTAGGTTAATATCTGGTTTGGTCTATGTTCCTGGATGGTCATGACAGTATACATATCGTCTTTCTTCTTCTTCTTCAGAGCTCCTCCGATTGAATCTAATTAAATTGCCTTAATTATTGCTTGCAAGGCTGGTTAGTGATTTTTCCCATTTTAATGCCCTCTTCAATAAATTCTCCCATTCTAACAACCTCAAAGAACTTTTTTCCCACCACACTCATCATCTTCTCATAGTACGTTCTATATAAACAAAAGTCATTTCACTTTTTGTCATCAACGGCTGAACTTTTGCATATTCCCTAAAGACTCTGTTGACTTCTTTTCTAACTTCATCAAATGAAACCTATCTGGGATAGCCTCAGTGTTAAACTTGAACCTATCCATGAACTATTGTGCCATCACACCCGAACTTTGCCATTTCTGTGGATATTGACTTGTGTACCAATCTAGGGCTTCTCCTGTCAAACTCCTTATAAACAGCTTTAAGCTAATAGCTTCATCTTTCCCAACTCCAACTAGCTTGTAATAATACAACCTCAAATGAGCTCATTGAGCTTCCACTACATATACTTATGGCATATATTGTGTGTTAGAAATTGCAGTGTGTGCCACCGGTATGTGTTGGTTCACTTGGTATTTTTTAGTAAGTGGAGTAGTTTGGATAAGTGGGGTAGTTTGGGCAGGTGCAGTTTGGGTAAATGGGGTGGTTTGGGGAAGTGGAGTTTGGGTAAGCATAGTGAAGGATAATGGATTAGTTTGTTGCGAGTTGCGTTGGGGAAGATTAACTTGTTGGAGGTTGGTAACATCTTTAGAAGTAGTTGGGTTGTTTTTATAAAGGGAAGGATTTGGTGGAGAAATTTAACAGGTGGGAAAGATGGTGAGATGGTTGAATTTGTTTTGCACTTAGGAATTAGTTCAGGCTGATTGATAATTTGATAGGGTTCCAAAGTCGATCAACTTCACTTTGTATATTGACCATTTGTTGCATCAAATTAGAATTTTGTTCATCATAAGGGATTGAGTCCCTTCCATCCAAAGTTTTGGGTTCATCTCTTGGAACAGTGACAAGTCCCAAACCATCTTGATCGAACGCACTTAAACCAGTCATATTGGTGGATGATCGATCTTTTGAGACATTGTCATTCCAGCTGCAGCAGTCTCCACCATATTGGTGGATGATCGATCTTTTGACCTTGTTAAGTATGGGCGATCTGCCAGTTCATAGTCAATGCAAATTAACCCTTTAAGGTATAAAGAAGAAAGCAAAACTTTTACATAAAGAAGAAAGTGTTAGTATAAAGTGGATAATCATCCACATATCAATTCTAATCCCCTGGAAGAAAAATCACTCAATAAGCAAGTATGTTAGTTTCCTTAGATTAGCAGGTAATAGAAGATAGCACACATAAATCAATAAATACACAGTTGTTGTTTTATTCAGAGGTAAACTAGCCCACGGGTACAAAAGATATGGCGAATAGGCAGGATTTTGCCTATATGAGTTTTGGAAATAGTGTGTCAGGATGGTTGATTTTCGTTGAGTCAAGGTCTTCTTGTATCTGTCATTGATAGTGTAGACAAGGGGAAAAAATAAGCTTTTGGATGGATAGTGGCTGGGGCTAGAAAGGTTGCTTACGTATCTCACTAATGAGAAATCAGGCCCTACGTAGTTTGAGAATACAAGGAATAGCTTGGGTTTAAATAGACTTCATTACACGAAAGATGAAAAATATGGGATAGGAATTTTGCTAAGAAACATAAAATGTCTCTACTGAGACTTTTTCTGTCCGCTTGTTGATTTCCTTCTTCATGCTTGATTTTGTATCATTCTTTTGGTGGGATGTCACTCTTTCCTTCATCAGCCTCTTTGCTTGGTCCTGGGAGGGCACAATGGGGATTCTCTTGCTTCAGCCTGGCTATCTTCTCTAGGGTGGTCTCTAGTTCTGCCTCCATTTTTGTGTTTCGAGTTATTATGTTTTCAAGATATTCCATCTAGAGTAGATGAATATTCTTCGAGTATTTGACTTGCCTTACTCAGGCTTGGTCTTTTATCCTCGGTATTTTTCATTTCTTCATCAGCTTCAGCTATTTTAGCAAGCATCGTCTTGGTAGCCTGATTCACTTCTCCATCTTCCAGGGCCTCTTGGGTGACCTTGCCTAGCATCCTTGTCAATATGCCTTCAGCACTCTTAGCATTTTGGCTTTTCTCCATCCTGACAGCAAATCCAACTTTCCTGAGATGGAAGAATGAGAGTTTAACAGTGGGTTAAGGAATTCAGACTTTATTGAGAAACTTGAGACTCGAAGAGTTACTTGGTCGCATATTTGATAGTGACTGGGATTTGTGCCTAGGTGGTTTTAGAAAATTTTGAAAAGGAGTGGGCTAGAATTTACCCAAATAAAACAACATAATCATACAAACAGTTATAGCAAATAGCACAGAAACAATTATTGCGTGTCCTAAATGCAGGTGACCCTTTTATGCCAGGGGTAGGCCTATCGAATTTGAAAGGTGTATGCGTAATAGACCATTATATTGCCCCCCAAAAATAAACTCTTGTATATGAAGAAAATAATTTGAAAGTAAATGGGAAACAGTCCTGGGACAGGGGTATATAAAATAAAAAGGGCCTACGCAAGGGTCAAGAAAAGTAAGCATAAAGTTGTCCCACGTAGGGGAGATAAAATGCAAACCCTCGCAGGGGTTAAGAAAAGTAAACATAAAGTCGTCTTACGCAGGGGAGATGAAGTGCAAACCCACGTAGGGGCTAAGAAAAGTAAACATAAAGTCGTCCCATGCAGGGGAGATAAAGTGCAAATTCACGCAGGGGCTAAAAGTAAATACATTGAAAATAAACTCTCGCAGGGGCGATACTAGCTTGATGCTCCCGAGGGTCCTTCTTCCATTTTGCTCCTCTTTGATTGTCCCATGATGTTGTGGAGTTCGTATTGAGCTATCAACCAGTAACCATTATATCTGTGAGCTTTCTCCTCCCAAGTTTCATATC
>DF357296.1:165367-220662 GCA_000787875.1 Solanum virginianum | reverse complement strand
ATATCTGATGTTTTCTCCACGGGCACTTATCCAAGAATCCATATTTGTAAGTCTACTTCTCAAGTCTTCTAAATCTTGGGTCAGACTTTCAATGGTATGCTTGTCTTCTTTCTGTTTTCGAAGGAAGGCTTCCTGCATTTCTCTAGCTTCGTTCTTAACCCTCCCGAGCTCTACCCTTACTTGTGATTCTCTATCTTCTAAACCTTGATAGATATTTCAAACTGAGAACCCGAGACCTTGCAAATCCTACTTCAACCAAGCCTTGTATCCACTCGCATACCCGACATTAAATCGGTCTTCAACGATAGTCTCTTTGGCTAGCCTTGAAGATTTTCTCCACTCTTTCAATATGTCACCCACGTTTGGAACCCTGTCGTCTCCATGATCAAATACATAGATATTCATGTGCATAGTGAGAGGTACTATCTGTTTCCTACCAAATTGTCTCAAAACCCGAAGAGGCACATATGGCTGGATACCTCAAATTCTTGGAAGTGGCAAAAATGGCAACTTATGACCCCGAGTCACGACCTCTTTTGAAATGAACCGATCATACATCCATTGAATGTTGTCCTCTCCTAACTCTGAAAATATTTAGGCCCATCTTTCACGGGTCTTTTTCCCTTCAAAGTCACCCCAATGCATCCTGTCATAAAGCCTTAGGAGGGGGTTGTGATTGTCCAATGTGGGGACTTCTTTAGTCCCTTCTCCTTTGAACAAATGACTTATTGTCCACCATTGAAGGAGTAAATTACACCCTTGAAAATATCAGTGCCCATTTCTGCATTTCCCAAGGGCACGATACATATCGGCTACAATGATTGGTGCGAGTGAATAATACTTCGTCACTCCCTGAGCTTTGTGTCCATAGAAGGCGGTGTGGGCAACCATGATAATTCTAGTATTGATGCTGAGGCTCGAGCCCTAAGGGAATACTATGACTCCCAATAGTGCAACGGCAAAGCCAAGGGCCGTGTGACATCTCATTCATGATACAATTTGAACTCTTGATTGAACGTTAGGTAGAAACTTGAGTGACCAAAGCGGTCGTAGAGATCTCTGTATGCTATGCTCGATCCATGTGCCCAGTCAACTTTCTTGAGACTGAGGTACTCCCTAATTTGCTGCTCGGTTGGCTTATCAGAAATCAAAATGCTTTCTTCTTTTTTAACTCTTCTCTTACCCACCATTCCCACGTATTAATGGTATCCTGAATTTCTTCAAGTGTTGGAGTGATTTCCATTATTTCGAAGTGAAACACTATCTTTTCGGGATCCCAGTATCCGGTGAGAACCTCTATTAGTTCCAGATAGGCGGACATTTGCATAAGTGAGGTTAGCCATCCCATGTGTTTGTTCAATTCCCTTTTATGTTCGAAAGTGAGGTCATTCCACCATAGTTGGAGTTTGTAGGGTGCTTCCACGACCATGTGAGAAAGCGAGTCACACCTATAAAAAGGCTTAGTTAGGATCCCCCCCGAGAGACAATAAATGGTTATCAACATATACACCTTTCAAAGGCACATAACATGATGTGTCATCGGGTCGGGGACCCTTGATACGTTTTGGTGATTTACTAATGGGCCCAATACCCCTTAGATATTATGTCGACCTAGACAAATGCTTAGAAGTAGGGATTTAGTTTTGCTCTATCTTAGGTTGACTAAGAGTTAGTTTTGATTTGACTTGGGACTCGATTTGGATAAACTTTGGGGTGAAATAGTAAATGGCGTTGGAACGACCGCAAACCAACTACCCATTTACTATTTCCAAAAAATATTTGGGGGTTTTTTCTGAAGGGACAGCCATAGATAACCACGTAGCCGCCCTTAACCTAATGCATTCTAAATGCCGGTTGGCGAAAATATGCCATGAATGACAAGTTACAATAATTGAATTTAAACAAATAAACACAAATAGAAAATAAAGGCAATTAATTATTACAACCCAAATAGTTAGTCAAATAAATCCTAATCTAGTGGTTAGAACCTAATTATTTTCCTAGCAGATTCGCCATTTCTGTTAATTCGAAGAATGACTTTAATTTCAAAAATTCAATTTAATACTTAATTAATTTAAGTACAAATCAAATTCTCGAAAATCAAAAAAATCGCCACCTAATTTTAAGGATAATTAGGAAACCAATAAAATATTTAAAAAGACTTAACAGGAAAAATCTTTTTAAAATACCAAAGAAATGGTTCGGGTTCAATTTCCATTTTGAGAATAACTTAATCACTCAAAATGGCTGCTAACTTGTGGTGGATCAACGATTAGGAAGTTTGACTAAAGAGTTGACTAAATTTTAAAAAAAATTGACTAAGTTTGAAAAGTCAACTAAATTTACAAAATGGTGACTAAATTTTAAAGAATGGACTAAGTTGAAAAAGTTGACTAAATTGAAAATTGACTATAGCTGAAAAAGTTGACAAAATTTGAACTATCTTGCAAGAATTTTACCAAAAATGAATTAATTGTAAGGAAAACTTTAGAACTAAGAAAATAGTAAAAATGGAAATTAACATAAATGGAGACATGTTGGGAAAATTAATTAGATTAATAATAAGACAATAATGCCATAAATGTTAGAGTTAGTATCAAAAAAATAACAAATAATACACATAAAGAACAACTAAATCATACAAATAAAAATAATTGGGCCTGGCAGGCCCAAGTTCACACCTGTCCTAATTTCTATGTTTTGGGCCTGCCAGACCCATAACCTACCGCTACTGTTGTGCCTGTTTGGGCTTTTGCCCATTTATGTTGTGATATACATGGTTGTACATACACTGTATATCAGTGTATATCAGCCTCCTTCGGACCTCCAAATCCTGTAAATCAGCTCCATGACCCTATAGACTGCGTCCTAGACTCGAAAAAAGCTTTCTTAGCTCACTTGAAAATGCAAGAGGGAGTCCAATGGACTCACGAACAAGCGAATTCATGCAATAAAGAAAAGGGGCAGATTAGTATATAAATGAAAGACTTAATTAAAACATGACTTTAATAGAAATAGAATCAATTCAAGTATCCCAATCACAGATGAACTACTGCTAACACAAAACTTATCTAGGACTTATAAGAAGACGAACACTCACTATATACCAACTTTAATCAGGAATATAAAATTCAAGAGCTTAACAAAGGATGAAAAGATTATTTTAACAAGTCAGAATAATGGAACCAACGGGATTTAAATAACATCAAAATCTTGTCTATACGTGCTCAGACTAAGGAAATACCTCCCCTAATAAGCTTAAAAGAAGGGTACCCTGAATCAGACAATAATAAGGTAACAATGACAAGTTTAATAAGATCAACTAAGCATATTTTTAACCTTTAAATAGGAGTTATGATTAAGAAATTTGGAACCTTAACAGACAGCCACAACCAGATGATGAGATGAAGCTATAATAACTAAGAAACAAGAGCCGTCCAGATTCATATAAGAAAAGTAGAAGGAGTTCTAACACATGCTAAAGCAAATTGAAGCGACACTTAAACAACGTAATAGATTTCACTTAAATAGCAACATCCTCCAAAAGTGAAGGGATAAGATAGGCGACAAAACAATATTTTTATTAAACAGTAGCCTATGATGGCATACAAGTATAACAACATGCACTCAAGCAAAAAACTTTACTCTTCGATCTTTAACTAATCTAAAATGAAATCACAGAAAGGAAAAGATGTAAACAAACTCAAATGAGTCGCGATGATTTTAATAAAGCTCAACAAATAAATGTGAGAAAAACACTCAGCTAAACCAGTTAGTAGCTTCAAATAGACTAAGATATTTCAAAAGAGAAGCAAACAGAAAAGATAAACTTCACAGGTAAGAGAATAGATGAGCTCAGAACTAAGAAACCGTTCACACAGAAATTAGAGCGGACAACATAAGAGATATATATGAGTCAAAACATGTGGGTAAACCACCTATAGACATAGCTAATTATGCAATCAGACGAGTGCTTTCAAAGTACTATCTTATAAAATCTTCTTAAGAAAATAACAAACATTATCTGAGTTGGAAAAATGATGCTATAACCAAGGACCTTGAACTCTTAAGGGATGAAGAACGTTGCTAGATGGAGAGATGGAGACATAATGGCTGAGAAACAGGAACCTAAATAGATACCTAAGAAACAAATCCCTACAAACTAAACCAAATAGCATCTCATTGCGAACAACAAACAAGAACAGATTAACCATTGCACTTGGTTAGACCATTTTTATCCTTAAATATGCTGGGAGGGAAAAGACATCAGAATAAAGACATTCTCAGTGCCTCTTAAAGCAAAACATAATAGTGATACCCAACCCATCAAACCAGACTCGTGGGAAAACTAGTGAAACAGACATGAAACTATTCAAGATGTCATTTAACTGAAAGGATTTGAAATCGACTGAGAAAACATAGAACTGAACGAAAAAACATGAAACTCCCATGCAATATAGACCATTACCCCTTAACGGTATACAACAAAACAGAAAACTCTAACAGAATACAACCATCCAATGCCACTATTCAATAGGATTAATGAGTTCAAAATCCCGATAGTCCAACAAAAATACCCCTAAAAATGAAAGATCCAAACAACCTAAATGAAAAAACATAATTCTTCAAAAGAAATCGAGTGAAATAACTGAAGATATTACCTATTGGGAGCAGGAACTAGGATTCAACGAGCTCAGAGCAGAATTCCCACCACCACTCAAAACTTCGTATATGTTTCCCTAGTTTCAAACCAACGAATTTAGCTTCGAAAATATGTCCGCCTTCTGGAAATTAGTTGCATGTCAAATAGAAACCTTTAGAGTTCTTAAGAGTAAGGGCGACTGTGAGATTTTTAGGGTTTATGAGATGACCAAAAGAGCGGCCTCCCTCCCCTCCTACAAGTGATGAAATGAGGGATATATAGCCCCAAAATTAGGGCTCAAATAAGAGGGAAATTGGGAACGAATTTAGGGTTTGAATTCGAAATTGAATTCCTCATCCTTTGAGAATCATTCACGAGTCGATATCCCAACCATCGATTTGAATAAATAACTGTGATATACACCATGTTTTGATTCCAAATGGATGAGGTACGAATCGGATAAGGGGAAATGGGAGAGGGAAACGTATGTACGGAAGAAGGGGTGAATGTTGAGGGAAATTTGGCATTTAGCTGGGTTTGTTCCTCTGAGTTGCTCCCTTGGTTTGTTGAGGTGAAGCTCGTTTGAAGAAGAAGAAGACAGGAAGGGAGAGAGAGAGTATAACGTTGAGGGGAAAATGGGGAAGAAAAGGGGAATTAGGGGCGCGTGGCCCCCACGCGCTATATATATATATATATATATATATATATATAATACATATGAAAGCAGGCTGAAAAAATGGGATTTGGGCTTGGTCTGGGGTGTTTTGGGCTAATATCCTGGTCCAAAATTTATTAAAACAGGTCCAAAAGAGGGATTGAAAATGGTTCAAGAGGTAGGGGTATTTTGATTTAAAGCTTGGCCACTTCGATTGCAATTTCGATCAATTAAAGGTAATCAAATTGAATTCAATTGATTGATTCGATTATACGATGAATTAATACAAATTAACTTAAGAGATTTTAATATTATCAATCTAAAATAATCAAATTAATTCTGAAATAGTACTTCTTAAAATAAGGGCGTTTATTTTTAAAATATATTTTTTCGTATTTTGAAAACTAATTATTTCAAATGTCAAAATTAAAAGCTCCATAATTAATTTGTATTGTAGAGAGTAAAAATTAGGTGTCAACAGTAATACTTGACAACCATCAAAAATAATGAATTGACTACGATAAAACATTTGCTCTGGTTGACAAGATGGTTACAGTGCATACATTTTTAGTTGTAGCTGCAGCAAAGCAATGGGAATTGCATCAAATGGATGTCCATAATACTTTTTTACATGGAGATCTTGAAAAAGAATTGTACATGAGAATGCCTCCTGGCTTCAACGTACAACATTCTGATATGGTTTATAAACTGCAAAAATCACTTTAGGGATTGAAGCAAGCCCCAAGATGTTAGTTCGCAAAGTTATCAGTTTCCTTGAAGGAGTATGATTTCGTGCAATCCTACTCTAACTACTCATTATTTACTCTACAGAAGAATGATGTTCAACTTAATGTTCTTATATATGTGGATGATTTGATAATTTCTGAAAATGATCATAGTGTTATTCAAAAATTCAAAAGCTATTCGAGAGATTACTTTCATATGAAAAATTTCGATGCTTTGAAAGATTTTTTAGGTATCGAAGTTGCGAGAAATTCAGAAGGCATTTTTTGATGTCCACATAAGTATGCATTGGGTATTATTTTTGAAGTTGGATTACTAGGAGTCAAACCTGTTAATGTTCCTATGGAGTCAAACCACAAGTTAGCACTAGTTGAGGGAAGTCCACTTAATGATCCAAAGAGATATTGATGATTGGTAGGCTATTTCATGTATTTGTGCCTTATGGGACTGGAGTTGTTCTATTGTGTGCATGTACTATCTCATTTTATGCATCGGCCACAAGAAGAGCACTGGAAAGTTGTGCTACGAATTGTTTGATTTTTGAAAGGAAAATCTAGACAAGGTATTTTATTGTGCTGTGTGTGTGATTTGATGTTATATAAATGGTGTGATTCAAATTGGGCAGGTTGCCCTATAACATGGCTATCTCTCACTGGATGGTTTATCCTCTTAGGCAATTCACCAATATATTGGAAGACCAAAAAGCAACAGACAGGTCCAGATCATCCACAGAAACTAGATACAGATCTATGGTCACCATAACTTGTGAATTGAAGTGGCTAAAGGGAATTTTGTCCAGTCTAGAGGTGGCACAACCTACACCAATAAGACTGCGCTGTGATAGTGAGTCATTACTACATTTAGCAAAGAATTCAGTATTACATGAAAGGACGAAACATATTGAAATAGATTGTCATTTTCTCTGAGACGAGATCATGAATGACAATATTTATCCAATATATGTTTCCTCTAAAATGCATCTTGTCGATATTTTTACAAAAGCATTAGGAAAGCATCAGTTTAACGACCCTCTTTGAAAGCTGGGCATTCAAAAATCTTCATGCACCAACTTGAGGGGGAGTATTAAGTAAGATTGTGTAAATATAGTAAGTTTATATTATGTATCCATATTTGTGAGATATGCAATATTCTATAAGATATTATAGGATACATTATAGGAATATGATACTCAAAATATTTTTAAGACAGATTTTAGGAGTAGGACACTAAACCTCATATAATCTCTATTCTTATACGTTCTAAGTTCAGACTTATATCATATTGTGAAAGCTCTTATATTAAAAAGAATTACTATTTTCTAAAGGAAGGAAGAATTGGAGAGATACATCCATAGATTCTCGAAGTCACCTGAGTATCAAGAAGATCAGTAAGTGTTCTGCATATCAAGAAACATCCATATCCTGTGGTGAACCACATGTCTTTCGCATATAAAAAAATGCATAAGTCTTCCGCATCATGAAATCTTAATCTTTTATAATGATCCATTGATCCACCACACATCAACAAGTTTTCATATTTAACAATGTTTTCACGAATTTTTTTTCCGCATATGTAGAAAAATAACATAATAAAAGTATAAAACTATCTTGTTCAGGAGTGATCCTTGCATACCAAGAAATCTTCGTCTCCAAGTGATTAGTCGCAAATTTTCATACTTTCACGTTTGTGATCAAAGTTTGACTCCGCACTCGCGGTGAAATTCCAACAATAAGTAATCAATTAATTTTAGGAGGAGGAGTACTATTCTTGATCAGGCATGGGGAAGTTTAAACTTTTATAAGAGGTGAACCCTCCATCTATCACCAAATTATGGCCACTAACATACTTGGCATCATCACTAGCCAAAAACAGAGCAGCATTAGCCACATCAATTGGCTCACAATAGGCTCCTTTCAACTCACTCGTGCGATGTAACATGTTAACAAGAACTTCAGGTTCCAATTCCGGGTAGTACATTTTTATCTCATCCATATAGAACGCGGTTGGAATTGCAAAGGGCGATACGCAATTGATTCTGATTCCGTGCTGGGATAGTTCTGCTGTGACGGATCTCATTATTCCGATCACGCAGGATTTAGTTGTCGAATATGTGGGCTGCGCTAGACCTCCCATCAACCCCGTGATGCTAGCTGTGCATAATATGGAACCGGTTTTCTGTGGGATCATCACCCGAGCTGCGTGCTTAATTCCGGCTATCACACCTCGAACGTTGATAGCCATGACCCTGTCGAATGTATCGAGGTCAAGATCCACTATGCTCCGCGGAGTACGACATGCAATACCTACGTCAAGAGAGGGGTACAAAATGTTGAAATTAATTTAAATTTCATGCACCACAGGTAACTATTCTCTATGTTAATTTGTTTGTCTGACTTTCCTTTTTAGTCCTGTTCAAGTCAAAATCTGACAAATAAATTGAAACGAAGAAACTAGCATGTTTGTTGTTTATGTGCTGAATTGGGCTCTGATTATACCTGCATTGTTGTACATAATGTCGAGCTGTCCGTGGCTGGAGACGATGAAATCCACAGCATTGGAGACGTCGGATTCTTTTGTGACATCGCAGACCACAAAGGAGGCGTTAGGTCCGAGCTCGGAAGCCGTTTCTTGGCCGAGCTGCTTTTGTACATCTGCTATTACGACTTTGGCACCGTTGTTGATGAATTTCGCGGCGGTTTCTTTTCCTATTCCAGTTGCTGCTCCTGTGATCAGCGCCACTTTGCCTTCTAGTTTCCTTACATTCATAAAAATTTTGCTTTCAACTTTGGATAAATTAACAGCTCCTCTTAACATAAAATGAACGAATTTTGTAACCGGAATATTCAGGGCCGGCCAGAGGGTCAAGCCATTAAAATGAGGGCCTTAGGCTCTCAAATATTCGGCGACACGATTTCATATTACATTATATTTGTGAGTATATTTTTGAGATAATTTCAAATATATAAAATAAACTAATTAGTGTCATATTATATTTACATTAAAAAAAAGTCAAAAATTATCAAAAATATACATGACTATACAATATAGCTTGCCAAAGGTCGTCGAAAGTAATTAGACACGAGTTATACACTAAATATACATTATGATACACTTAAAAACTAAACATAGCTTAACTATACATGAAATATAACTTGACTATACATGCTTATATAACCAATGACTATATTTTTAGCTGGGTTACAAAAAATCACAGTGTAAAGAGTTCATTACCATTTTCTCTACCCTTTTTCAATTTACAGCAATCCCTTAAAATACATGGCAATCCGGATACATTAATTCAATTTTAGATACGAAAATTAGGATTTTAAGCAATGTATGTGCTAGAAGGTGTGGGTAAAACCGATTTTGTTGAAATTATTGAGCCGAATAACACGTTGGAAAGTTTTATTTGTGATCTAGGCCCAATTAACAATAAGTTAAAAAGGCATGAAGGTTTTGGAATTAAGGAACATGCAATTGTAAAGAAAGTGTTCATTCCTCTCATCTTCTGTCTAAGTCTAATCATCTCATCTTCATCTTCAGTCTTGTTTCTATCCTGTCACTTGTTAATTCAGTATTTTCTATTGTAATTTAATAGTTTAAGTGTTGTGGTTGTAATTTGACTGCAAGTGATTATATACTATTTGAGTGTTTGTGCTGCAAATTTGGGATTGTTACACACGTAATATTTAAAGCATGATACATTGAATATAGAGATAATTTACGAATCAAAATTAATATATCTAAATTACTGAATTAATGTATCCGAACGAAAAGAAGAAATTTTTGAAATTTTTGCAAATGAGTGAAATTAATAAAAATATGATAAACAAAAGAATATATTAGATAATTTTTTCATTTTTTTAATAATTACTTAATTGAATAGTCATCTACCGTAATTATCCCAATTTTTATATTCCTTCTGTATATATATGATATATGAAAAAGATGTAAATTTCACATGCAATGTTGTCCACGCGAATAGAATAATTTACATGTGCTCAAGAAATACAAAATGATCTTTTTGGATTTGTCGGTCCATAAAGAGCAATGATCATGTGACATTAAGTATATTCTTTCACTCTCATAATGTCACAATTAATTTATATTTCATATAATTTTTTTAACGCATAAATTTTTACTTTGATAGTTGATTATTCTTAATTCTCTTTCTAATAAAGTCATTTCATATTTTTCTTAATTTAAATAATTTAATTCTTATATTTTAAATTGAGTTACATAAAACGAAATATGTTTATGTGTGTGTAAGAAAGAGGGAGAACACACCTCTCAATGTGAGTAGAAAACTCCCTATTGAAGGTTTGAAACAGGCGCGAGAACTCGGATTTGATGCCATTCCTGTGTGAGTTGGTTGAAAGTTAAACACAAGAAAACAAAAAATGAGATGTAAAGATAAGGTGTACAGTAACAGAGAAAATCAAAACAAAAAACGAATACGTCATTTCCAGGGACAGTCTTCATAAAGAGTAAATTATTGTAACCGCACAAATTGAATGACCATGTTGTGTTTTGTTTTATTTTTTTGTTCAATTAACGTTAAAATAATTACTGTTCATTTTTTCAAAAATAATTTTTTATTTTAGTTATAATTGTATTTTAAATTTGGAAAATAATTTATAATTTAATTTTTAACTTACTTTTTATTTTAAAAATTATACTTAAACACAAAAACTCTTTCAAAAGATATAATCAAATATAACTTTATTTCAACTTCAACTGAGAAATATTTTTATAAAAAGAAGTGAAGAATATTTAGATTTTAGGACCACTAGTCCATTGCTAATATAGGAGAACTTTCATGAATGGTTTTTCTTTTGAAGTATTTTAAAAATTATATATTGAAATGTTCTTAATTTTTTTAAAAAAAATTGAAAATAAGTTTCAAATTCGAAGTACAATTTTTCAAATGGAAAATCTGTTTGTCACTACAAAATTTCATCTCTTTTCAGTTTCTTAAACATTTTTTTTTCTACTTAACGTAAAATACTACTTTCTTTTTTTAAAAAACGAAAATTCCCCATATCTCACAACAACATATCCATAGAATTACACAAATGGGGTTTGAGGAGAGTAAAACATATGCAGATCTTACCAATACCTCATAGAGATACAAAAACTATTTTTTAAAAAAAATTATCTAAAAAATCAAGCCCCATAAACAGAAGATACTAAATAATCGCCCATATCTCACTGGTCCTATAAATTCAACGGATAATTGCTTTTATATACATATAATGAGATTATAATTATACTGAATTTAACTCAACTAAGTTGTTAAAAAGATTGATGAAAGTGAGAAGAGATGACTAACCTTGAAGCTAATCTTAGCATATTGGCTGCTGCTTCTTCTTCTTCTTCTTAATTTGAGAGAAAACTGAGAAGAAATATTAACTCTGACTACTCACTCTGTCTCTCAGGCCAATTGGGTTTTAAATGATTTATTAATAAGGTTGACTATATAGGACATGTGTACTTCTAACCGAACATAGTAAAGGTATCAAATGAGGATTATGTTGAATTAGGCAAATCTAAATTGAAAGTACAAGTTGTTATATATTTAATTTTGATTATAATCTATTTTGTTAATATATTCTTAAGAAAAAAATATATAAATGTATAATATAATCTTTCAGATTATTTAAACGGTTTGAAGTATTTTTTAAAAATCTCTATCTTTTTCCTTTCTCTATCAATTATCTGATACATAATTCTTTACCTTCCTCCTTCTTTTTTAACTGTACTAAAATCATACATAAATTAAAGGCTACATATATGAAATTTGATTTATAACTTTCTTCTTCTCGATTTCTCATTAATTTAAAATTTTAAGAAAAGTAGGAAAAGTTCTTCATCATCTTTAGACGGAATGATCTAGGATGCTCTTATACTTGTTCTCGTTTGTCACATAGATCCTTTTACTCATAACTTTGCCAACTAAACACTTAAATTCGATGAAACTCAACATTTTAAATCTCTCTGACCATTGACTGAGTTTGTGTGGCAACTTAACTAGTGAGTTGGACAGTTTCACACATATAAGGAGAGTGAAGAGAAGGATTTTGATTTTTAAGGTCTAAAGTCAGAAAAAAATAAACTAAAAGAAGAAATACGAAAAGAACAAAAAAGGAAAAGAAAACACATATTCCTTCCCAATCCACCCATCTCTCACACATGGCTGTCACTGCTCCTCTTCTTCACCATCACCACCATTTTTTCTTTTGAAATTGTCACTAATGTCGTATTTCAATTCCCTCACATTTTACCTTTTTTGAAAGCAAAAAAACAAGACATAAATACACCACCATTGAAACACACAAAAGTTTAACATTGAAATTTTTTTATCCAACATTGATTTATTTAAACCTAAAAATAATTTTCATCTTATGTCAAATCTATTTTAGAGAGAACCCAAGAAACGGTTATTGCCAAAAAAAATTGTTTGACAGTTAATTATATTTGTTCTTCCATTGTGAAATCAATTGCTTGATTTATGAAAATTATTGGGTTTCGAAGTGATTTCAACTTCAATTTCTTTATTTTTCATTTTCAGTCCCTTTGAAAATGGTGTCCCTTTGATGTTTAGATCTTCAGAGATGGAAATGTTACCACAGACATTAGGGTGGTGTACTAGTGTTTGAAGGGGGGAAAGGCTAAAAATTGTGAGGATTTGACTTTTCTTACAAAAATTGTTCTAAAAAATAAACAATGATGTGGCAAATTTGATCAGACATGGAGTATGACATCAACGCTATTGAAGGACACAATGAGTTGGAGGGGTTTAAAAAGTTGAGTTTTGTTAAGTTTAAGTGTTCAGTTGGCAAAGTCGTAAGTATAAGGGTCTATGTGACAAATGAAAATAAATATAAGGATGGTCATTCCGCCTCATCTTTATTGATATTCATGATACACCCTGAAAATTGCCAAAATACCCCTAGACAAAAGATTGTTTGCATAACGCATCATCCCAAATTTTTTTGGCAAATTCAAGGCCGAATTATCGATCAAGACAAAAAATTATATGAAAAAGTAGTCTCAGTTAAATTTTAGGCCAACGGGATCAAAAGATGATTTTTTGGGGAGCAAAATTGCACAACCAGAAGGTTACGCGATAAGTTCTGTCATAGTTCATTTTGCATTTTTATTCATAAAAATACACCGGAGAATGAAATTACATAAATATGCATAAAGCGCACTCAATGAGTACAATTTATGCCTTATTTTATAAAAATACATATTCTGAACGTGTTTTATGTGTTGTCAAAAAATGAATTGAAATGTAATAAGTCCGCGTCACAAACTTGCTCCATCACAATACTCGACATTCAGTTTTAAAAGTAAGAACATTCTAGTCCTTTTCTCTATCCATCCTAGACTAAAATTCTATCGTTTTGAGGTCATTTTTTCTCTAAAATTAGTAACCTATGCTCATTCTCTTTCACTTTTACGAACTTCATTCAAAGAAAAACAATTAGGGAGAAAAAAAGAAGAGCCAAGGCTTGAGAAAATCTCTCAAATTCTTCAAGAAAATTCGTGCCCAGATATGTAAGGCTACCAAATACCTTATTCCCATGCCTTACTCATATTTTTCCCAATAAATTTATTTAAAAGTCAAGCCTAAGTCATTCTCGTTGATTTTGTGGAAAATCTTAGCATTCTATCAAGTATGTCTTGTTATTTACCTTATTTTGTTTTTAAGGACTATATCATTGAGTAGATTTCTTTAAAGTTATGACGTAATCATGCATATACAAAAATCTTAAGGAAGTTTGAAAATCATTTATCATACCTTGCTTAAATAGAAAAATGATTATTTTCTTATGATATTTACAGAAAGTTTGAGCATTATTTGAATTAAATGGGTTCCTTGAAGTACTAAGTATGAGACTGAGCATATATTTTAAATGTTTTCCTCCGTACCAGAACCCTAAACTCTAAATCCTGACCTCACACCTCAAATTCCAAATTCTGAACCACAAACTTTAAACCCCAAACCAAAAACCCTAAACCCCGAATGATATTTTAAAATTTTAATTTATTTTTATTATATTTTTTTTTTGTATATTTTTTTATTTTTTCTATTATTTATTTTTTTATTTTTTATTGTAAATTTTTATTATTTATTTATTTCTTTTTGAATTTTTCCTCTCTCTAATAAAAGTCCAAATTTAATCCCAAATAATCAAATACGACGGGAAAAATTGGTCGGCGCCCGTTTAATGATGATGAGTCTTATCTATCGGTCCCTAAGTACTCTGAGCCATTAATTTTGGTTTCTATTATTTATTGGGACCAACTTTCTGGTGCTTAAATTATTTTATGGACAATATAATCTTGCCATTACATGTGTTTTATGTCAATACAAATTGAGGTTTGATTGTTTTTCAATCTCATTAAATATCAAATGCATATAAATAGAATTATGGATAACAATCTTATCAACAAACAATTCATTGTATTGTTTCAACAATCCCTCGAAAAATTTAAAATTAATAGCAAAAGATATCAGTTGTTCATCTAACGATAGAAAAATTATACAAAAAAAACTTATCATCATATATATTTGTGTCTTCTTTTTCAGTAACTTGACTTGTTAATTGAACTCTTCAATACCTGCAAATGATGTAAGATATACTCTTTATTAGAAAATTATTTAAATAATTTTTTCAAGTCTAACTATATATTATCCTTCAAAAATTAAAATATCAATGCAAAATGAGTCGAATGAATACAAGAAAAAAGTTATCAACAATACATGCAGAGAGAACCACTAGCATTTCTACTAAAAGTTAACCTATTTCTATATAAGAAAGAAATCTCAATCCTGTGTACTAGTGAAGCAGATCAAGTAACATTGAAAAGAAAGGAGTGCAAATAAACTGTTACGATTACTAGAAATTAAAACTTTACACAGTAATGATTCATATTTCTCACTCAAATAGCTTCAGATAGAGGCATTTATTGTTATTATTTCTATTTTACAGTCGATTTAAATTTAAAAATCTCCTCGATCTTATGTGCATAATCAATAATACAAGGCCAGATAATCAAGAAACATTTTTAGGTTTATGCAGTCCAAGCTTAGAGGCCTATCATGAAAGAGATGCGTAAAATGAATCACTAAATGATGAAAATACAATGCTTCATGATCAAGATTATTATATCAAATCAACTACAACTTCATAGTGAATGAGATATAAGAAATTTTTAAAGGCATATATCATTCAGATAAAAAGTAAAACTTGTAGTTGTTACCTTTAGATCAATAAACGGTAGCTTTAAGTGTGAGGTGAGTGTCACTTGCATCATTGTGTCATTGCAGCTAAAAAGTTGTTGTTTGAGCAGCAAAAAAAGTATGTGACAAAGACATTTACTCACCCCAACGATTAGGAACCTCATTCTCCTTCCAATGTAACAACTCCCATTGAGCAGAAAAATTACATGTGCAAGAATGTTTTAACAGTAACAAAGCATAAAATTTGCACACAAGAATTCATTACAATCCATTGTCACATGTAATTTTAGACTAGACATTGGTGCCCGCACTAGTGCGGGCCCAATATATGTTATTTTTTTATTTTAATTTAAGTGATATAGATACAATTTAGAAAGTTAATTAAAATTTTAATATGATTTTTAAATGTTTTAAATAATTAATATTGTGACGTAACATGTTTTTTAGAAATATTTTAAGTCATTAATTATCATAATTAGTAGCATTTTTTAACACTAAAAAATAAACAAACAAATTACAATGGAAGAACCATAAAAAATTACTGAAGTATTCTCAAGCTGCTCAAGCAGGCATGCCGACCTGCTGCCTGCTTGAGCAGCTTTAATTATCACAATTAGTAGCATTTTTTAACACTAAAAATAAGACAAGCAAATCACAACGGAAGTATCATAAAAAATTACGGATGTACCCTCAGGCTGCTCAAGCAGGCATGTCGACCTGCTGCCTGCTTGAGCAGCTTTAATTATCACAATTAGTAGCATTTTTAACACTAAAAATAAGGCAAACAAATTACAACAGAAGAACCATTATCATGATTAGTAACATTTTTTAACACTAAAAATAAGACAAGCAAATTACAATGGAAATATCATAAAAAATTACGGATGTACCCTCAAACTGCTCAAGCAGGCATGTTGACCTGTTGCCTGCTTGAGCCTGTTATTTTTTAGTTTTAATCTAAGTGATATAGAAACAATTACGAATATATCCTCAGGCCGCTCAAGCAGGCATGTCGACCTGCTGCCTGCTTGAACAACTTTAATTATCACGAACACTAAAAATAAGACAAAAAAATTACAACGGAAGAACCATAAATAATTACGGATATATCCTCAAGCTGCTCAAGTAGTCATGCCGACCTACTGCATGCTTGAGCAATTTTAATTATCATGATTAACAAATTTTTTTCACTTTAAAAGTAAGACAAACAAATCACAATGAAAGAACCATAAAAAATTACGAATATACCGTCTAACTGCTCAAACTGACATGTCGACCTGCTGCTGCTTGAGCAGCTTCAACTGCCTCTCATAATATAGTTATAAAAACATGTCGACCTACTGCCTATTTGAGCAGCTTTAATTATCATGATTAACAATACTTTTTAACTTTAAAAATAAGACAAACAAATTACAACGGAAGAATCATAAAAAATTGCGAATGTACTCTCAAGCTGCTCAAGCAGGCATGTCGACCTATTGCCTGCTTGAGCAGTTTCAACTGCCTCTTATTATTATATATATATACACACTATCACACGTAATTTGGATCTACATATCTGTGCAAAAGCAAATAAGCAAGCTAACTGTTCCAACATAATAGATATGCGATTTTTTTCTGTGGAAATCAATCAGCTATGCACGATTCTGAAAAAAAATTATAATGTTACAATAGGACGATCATACTGAGGTTACAATAAGACTCGAGGTTACAGCTATAATGTAAGTATAATTGTACGCATAAGGTACCTTTCGTTTTGTTATTAGTTGCTTTGCTTATAGGTGCAGGTAGATGCCTTAGTGGGATTGTCGATCAGCAAGACTATGTTAAACTGTTAACACCAAATCTTAAACACGGTGCCAATTCCTTGGCAAGAAATGCTTTACCCACTAGAAACTCAATGATCCAGAGCAGAAGCATTCAACCAACCAAACCTAGCAAAGAGAGATGGCTTATAAAGTCAATCATATGATGTTAATAAAGTTTCCAACTGAAACAACATGAGTTTTGATTCAAATTATTCCAACAACTACCAACCTTAAAGTTGCAAACCGACAAGACTAAAAGATATAAACTCATGCACAACCTGCTCCTTTATTTTTCTTTTTCTTTTTCCTTTTGGATCCTCCGAGGTAATAACAGCTATCTGTAGGCAATATAGGTAGGGATCAGGGCCTCAAACAGGGTTCTCCTAAGTTCAGCCAAATATTATACTACAGCAAATATTCTTGCAATTTTACGTTTTATGGACACCTGGTGATTGGATAACAAACAAATCGTTGGAATTAAATGAAAAAACAAAGGACACTACAGAAATGCCAACCAACCTATGTTATGTGATGCCATACAACAACATACCAGTGTAGTCTCACATAGTGGGATTTGGGAAGGTAGAGTGTACGCAAACCTTATTTACAAGAGAAATGCAGATCAGTTTCTATGGCATCTGGTCAATCTGTTTCTCCAGAACTATGATAAAATTATGAAAAAAAGATAAGCAATTTCATAATTAAAATATTTCTACTCAGAGATAATAATTTACAGTTTTTTAGTATAACTCCCGCGACAGAAAAGCTAAAATTCTAGAAACTGTGTCCTCCATTAGCCACACAATTCATGGACCAACATTACAAAAAAAAAAAGGTGCTTTAGAGATGCAAAGAAAGTTAAATCAGCAAAAGCGCTTGAAATTTCTCAGTATTCATTATGTCCAATTCAACTGATGATACAAATATCTTGACATTGGTCACAGTTGAATCATATTTCACAGACATCAGTCTCATTCTATAAAGGCTCCACCATATATTAACAATTTTGCCATCATACGCATCCTAAGAAGAGCTCCAATTTTCAGTTAAATGTATAAAAGTATACCAAAGAGGGTTTTGGTATTATTTTTTACGGGATAATGTGAGAAAAGACATTAAAGCTGAATTTAATAGTACATGTGAAAGGTCAGATATAGAAGACATTCTATACAAGCTCAAATGTGAGAAGATAAGCTGGAATTGATTCCTCTCTTTCCCTCTGAAGATAAGCTGGAATTGATTCCTCTCTTTCCCTCTGCCTCGTTCAGGCAACACAGATAGAACAACATTGTTTTAGATAAACGTAGGAGGACATGTAGTTGGCTTTAAGTATGAACAATTAACTTCTAGATTTGGCTTCCTTATACTTGAAATATGCTTTCCCTTTTGATCGTGTTCTTTTTTTTTTTTTTTTTTGGATTAAGTGTTTTATAAATCACAAAGACATCGAGGAGATGCTTAGTTACAAAAAGGGGGGAGATATCAGCTCATAAAAGATTAAATGAACCTACCATAAGTCTAAAGAGCTGACAAATCCAAAGGTCTAACACATGACTAACGATCTAATAAAATCCAAAAAAAATCTGACTTATATACAGGGATAAGATTAAACCAGCTAGGAGGAGTAGCCAGGCATCTGGCCTCGAGATTAAGATTGGCAGTTGCAATACCATCATAACATCTTTGGTTTCTTTCCAACCATAAGCACCACAACATACAAGCAGGAACCATAGACCAAATCCTTCCAATACTTTGCACAAAGATAGCAAAATGTTACTCAGCAATTATATTTGAGAAGAGGCATAAAGAATAGTGTCAACAATCCAAATGAAAAATGAACATAGAAGATGGTTTAACATGACGATTGAGATGATGAAACAATAGATGTATGAATAGGAAAGTTACTGTTTACGGGGACTGTCTGGATTCAAACTTAGGTATATAGTATGCGGTGTATCTAGGGTCTCAGTCACTAATTCAACATACAAAGAATTTCCAGCATCATCTGATGTACCCATGGATGATCCAGGTGAATACGATCCTTGCTGATCAATTGAATCTTCTGAAAATCCAGATATAGGATAACTTTTGCTGTATTGCTTATGATATCTGCTGTTACAAGATGTCCAACCCGCTGTTACAATATGTCCAACCCTGAGATATACTTTTTTCTTTTCCAACTGCAAAAATTAAATCACGACATTACTTCAAGAAACTCACAATAAAAAATAATAAGCTTAAAGTTGCAACTGCTTATAACACCAACCTAGTAATTCCTAAGCTTTAGTTTATGTTGTATTTTCTCTCTGAAAGTTTGTTGATCATTACTGGACACTAAAAAATTTAATGATCAAACAAAGTGTAATAAGATACAATTAACATACAACCTCATTTAAAGATATTTCCTCTCTTCTTGAAAAGTACCACCAGTAAGCTTCAGTAGCAACAAATCAAAAGGGATACCAGCACCAATATCAGCAAATCCAACCCATGAACAGAGAGCAAAGGAGTTAAAATGACATTCCATCAAGCCATGAATCAAAAAGCATAACTAATAATTTCTGCAGAATTTAGCACTAACAAAATAGCCATCAGAGAAATTATATACAGTCTGGATGGATGAAGCACAAAAGTACTCTGGCAAATCAAATGGTACATCTAATATGTGAACGGGCATATTGAGAGAGACAATCAATATTTCAACCAATCCAAATATAAGCCTCCAAACTAGAACAATATATACATTATATTAGTTCAACCAACCCAAATATAAGCCTCACTTGAAAATAAGTAATCATAGTTAAGTAATTCTCAATTTTGCTGACTACTCAACTATTTTGATATATATCAACCAATCAAAAGAACAAGTTAAATTTTAAATATTGTCCAACAATATTGGTGTATCTAATTTTCATTGCATAAACCAAGAGCCTCAAACACCATGAACTGCTCAATTATCCGTACATCAAACCAAATATATCAAATAAAATAAATATAGTATATTGTGTGCAATTGCTGACCTTATACTAACAAGTACACATGAAAATCATAGCATATAATACCTAAAGCAGAGTTAGGATTATCACTATCAAAGGAACATATATCATGTTTTGCTATAAAAAGAATAATTGAAAGCTAAATAAGATAAAAGAATACATGATACTAAAATTAGTCATATAGAAAGAAAAGAGCGAAAATTAAATGTCCTAATTTGCTGTCTCAACAAGCTTATGTTAAAATTGAATCTCACCACTGAAAGTTTGTCGTGGATTAGAACGGAGATGCTGGTTATTGGTTCGTGCTTCGGCTCGACAACTACGGCGCCATTGTCAAGGACAGCTCAAAACTAAAGCCAGTAAACCGGTGGCTTTAGGCCGGGCTTCAAAATTACAAATCAGCACCAGACGGTAGCACCCCTGGAAAAAAAAAACACCCCACCCAAGAGTATAAAAAAGTATGTATTTATTGTTACTATTAATTAAATAAAAAAAATTCTAACCCCCATTTTAGTTATCAGGTTGCTTTTCAAAACCCTTGTCCGATTGCTTTGCAAAAGTTAATTAATATTTATATAGTTTGCTTTTAAAAATAAAAATTATGACAACGAAAATAGGATAAAGAGTAATAATCTATTAGTTATCTCTTATAGATACTTTATATTTTTTAATTTATCTAATTCACTTCAATTTGAATCAATCATATATAAATATTGACTTCGATAAATTATCTTCAATTGTTTGACATATTTTATAAAACATTTCAAGGTCAAACTGATTAGATTATCAAATAATTAAGTTTTTAAAATTATTATATTAACTTTGAATTTTTTCTAAAGATAACAATCACTATAATATTGATTTTTTTAAATTAAAAGTAATACAAAATATTATATAAATTAAAAAATAATACTCTTTGGCATATTCAATCAGTAGAGTCTTATAAATTTGTAAATACTTTTAGAAAAATTTTGATTGTTTTTATAACAATTGATTCTATTGAAAATAAAATAAAATAATAATTAATAAAAGAGATTTAAATATTTATATTGTTACGTAATGTACAATAATTTATATATATTTAGTTATCTCTTACAAAATATTACAAAAAATGTTATACTGTCAATTAAAAAAATATTAATAAATAAAATATATAAAATAATTAAATAAAATATAATACTCTTTTTAAAAAAATTTAGCTTTAGGTCACATATTTTATTGACCCGTCTTTGGTCATTGTCTGTACTCCTACGACCTACTATCACTAATTCAATCATTATGACCATAAATCTCTTTGTCGCATGTCTCAATCACACCCTAAAAACTAAAAAACCTTAAATTTCAATCAAAACTATAGCCCTATGCCGAGATGTGTAGTTTGATCCTCCACATAAGTGGAGTGCACGCTATTTTGAAGGATCAGAGGGTGTAAATTTAGGGACCTAGATCAGCATTTAAAGGAATTTGAAGGAGTGGAGGGTGAATTTTAGGAAATCTTTTACAAGAGACGAACAAAATTTTGAGAAGCTGGATGTTTTACGATGATATACAGAGATGTAAAGCTCTACTGAAACCAAGTAACGCATATTTATACCAATGAATATAACCAGAATCTAGTCAATAGTAGAGTGATATATATAGGTGTAAAACCCTACAGACTAAGCTCGTAGCCAATGGAACCTATAAGCGGGGTCAGTACACTCACGCTTAATAAAAATTAAATAGGTGTAAGACTACGGATATCAAATATGAACTGAGCTTCTAACCCAATCATGTACACGTAGGACAAGCAGACGCGCGTTGAGTCCCCATAAGCCCAACGGGTACACCTGCGCACCAAGTAGCCAAATTTATATCAATTAATCCCAAGTAGCCAAGTATATATCAATTGATGTCAAACATAGACTTAAGAGGAGTACAACTCTCAAAATAGTGAAAAGACGATTTTGCTAAAGAGGGATATTTTAATAAAGGATAAAAAATTCAAACAATATTTTAAGGATTTTTATTCTTTTAATATAATAAATTTTTTTAGTTTAAATACAATGTTTGTTTTGATTGTCACTTAAATTTTATTATTTAGTATCATTAAATTCATTTTTACGTAATGATGAAAAGTCACATTTTATACAACGATCAATTTATTATTTTGATTGTCACTTAAATTTTATTATTTAATATCATTAAATTTATTCGCGCCATTATCTTTTTTTCTTCTTCTTCTTCTCATTTTCTGTTTGCTTACTATCCAATAGCAATTTTTATCCTTTCATTTTTTTATAATAATTCGACTAATGCCACCCTATTTTTTCTTAGAGGTTTGTCCTTCAAATTATTGATGTAAACATTATATAATGGTGAAAAACAATACAATCTATCTAAGTTTTATATTCATCAAAATAGTGTTATACAATATAATTTACACAATGGCATATACAGATTTTTTACTAGGCAAATTTACAAAATTAAAAATATAGTGTATGAGATTTCAACTTGGAACTTCAAAGTGAATTTTAAACTCCCTCAACTACTGAGTTAACCTCTAATCATATCTTCCCATGGCCCAGGCACCGTAGCACCATGCCCCCTGAGCACCGCGGCACCGTGGCCCCAGGAGGTTCAAAATTTATATGTGAAAAAGTTAAAAATATCCTATATACATCATATAATTTTTTGTCAAGGGAGGTTCTGGTGAACCCACGATCACTGCCTACTAGATCCGCCCCTAAACATAATACAATAAATGATATATAACAACCATCCAAACAATGTGTTAAAAGAACCAACCAAGAAACCATTTTCAAAGTAATACACTCTAGAGTTTTTGCTAAGGGAAGAAATAAATCAATTGTATAAATAATCAAAACTAAACTATCCCAATGTTATCAATCCACTACATTCAAACAAAGCAAAAGAAATAAAACCTGATGTATGAGACCAGAACATCAAAGTCATGACCAACTATAATTTGGAGGTAGTTGAAAGAATCTAGGCTGAATCCAAATTCCTTTGAAATGTTGAGCTTCTGTTCCTTCCATGGCCTCAATATTTTCATTCTTGATCAGAATTTCTGAATCACTTCCAAAATAAGAAGCACCACAAGTAGAAATAGTAACATCATCACCAAGATTCATCTGTTTTTTCAAATTACTCCTACCAAAACATTTTTCCTTGTACTTAAAGGGCAGACTTTCCACACTTGGATCCTTACTTCTATCAACTATTGTGTATACCTCAAAACTTTTATCTTTCAATGTGAATGTCAACAACTTCTTATAACCATCTAGGAAATATAAACAACCATCATGAGAAGTAGCACATTTAGCATCACCAAAACCCCTCCCATTTAGTTTGAGGTCAAATTCATACTTCATCCACGTGCTAATTCCACGTTCTAGCACGTTAAGCTCCATGATTTGATCGTTTTTCTTGTAAATGATACCCGCAACACAATCTATTGATGAAGGAGGAGAAGTAAACACAGCAGCAGCGGGAGTAATTTCTGGATCTTGAAGAGGGGGGAGGTCAATTTTCGCGCGAGAGAAAGGGCAAAAGAAGAAAATGCTACCTTTTTGGTGTAAAAGTAACCAACCTTGGGTTGATGCAAGGCAAGTTGCTTCTTTCAATTCAGGTATATTGATGGTGTAACTCTTGTTGGTGGTCGGGTTAAATAGGATGGTTTTCTCATCGCGATCATTGTGAAGGAGGAAATAAGGATTTGTATTGCAAGCTGATTCAATAGAGGCAGATGCTGTGAAGGAAGCAGCGCGCCAATCTTTGCAAACTCCGCGAAAGCCAAGAAGATCAAATAGTCCTAAACTGTTTGCTATATCACCTAAAAGCTCTGAATGTAGATCACACCATGATCCTGATGAAGTCCTTGTTCCAATGTACCTTCAAAGCCATGAATTAACCATAAAAATGACCTCCAACACTCCAACACTACATAAATCTAAAAAGGTAGACTGAACAAATATACTAACATACTATAGTCGTAGTGGTAGCAATTTGAGATTACTGGACAATGCAAATTTGAAAAAATATTACCTCAATCGTTTCTTAAAACATTACACAGATCTTTATCAAGACACTTGATGAGGATCAACAAAGAGTACATTAATAAAAAAATATATATATGTATCCACCAATTCAACAATGTTATAAACACTAAATATTCAATAAGAGTACATTAATAAAAGGGATATCCACCAATTCAACAACGTTATAAACACTAAATATTCATGAGGAAACAAGGAACCAGAATGATATATATGAGAGGAAGAACGCTTACTCTTTTTCTTCCATCTTAGGTTAAAAAAAAAGCCTTGATGGAAAACTATGGAAGGGAAAATTTTAACGTGGAGTAGGAGAAAAAGTCATGTAACAGAGAGAATAGTTAGGCAACAAATATATAGGGCATACGCTTTTTATTTTTATTTTTAGGTCTTCTACTGGCACAAGCGTTTCTTTTCTAGTAGAATACAAATACAAATTCATAAATTATACCAAAATACTCTCTTTTAGTTATACACCTATCTAAACATTCTCATTAATTTTTTTTGAGAAAAATATATCATTATTATATAGTGTGTATGTGTGTATCCTATTCAAATTATGAAGTTAAATATAGTGATTGAAATTTTTGTTCCTAATTAAAAGGCTACACAATAGATAAAATTACAATTTACTGTTTTGTCCAAATAATTATCAATAAATTATTACTCCATCCATTTAAAAAAGAATGATCTGGTTTGACTTGATATAGAATTTAATAAATTAAGAAATTTTTTTAATCTTATGATTCTAAATTAAAGTTACGTTACCCTTTAATCTTATGGTCTAAAACATGTCAAGTGGATAAATGAAATTTAATGTTTTGCCATATAAGAAAATGAGTCATTCTCTCTTTTTTAAACAGAGAAAATATTTTAAAATTTTAGGGCTTTAAAATTAATGAAAGTTATAACAATTTGAGGGCATTTTGGTAAAATTACACAAAACAACTATGGAATTAAATGAGAAAATACATAAAATCTAGTAACTAATTTTTGAAAAAAGATGCTTAAACTTTGCAAAGGCCAAACGCAAATTGATTGGATAAAACGCGAAGGTTAAACGCAAATTGATTGGGTAAAACATTGCAAAAGTTAAAATTTTAGCAAAACATTAATTGATTTCTAAAAGTAATTTTAAATTTATTGGGTTAAAAGCAAATTGATTTTTTAAGAAACACATACAAGATTCGACACTACAAAACAGATAATGATAACCCTACCATTAGCTCCTTCATTTATGAATTTCATAGTAATGAAAATGCAGGTCTTATCGAGACAAAATTTGGTACTTGTTATCCTCTTGCCTAGTAGGCACATATTTGCCTCGTAAAAAATATGATTCATTTGTATCGATACAAGAGTTCAAGAGTGTTAGTCTAAATGCCGGTACAAATATGCTAATTGATAGAAGATCTTTCGGTACTAGAATAAGAAAGTTACTTTTTTGTCATACTGATTTTTTTCATTGAATGTGTCGATCTGCATTCTATATATGGAGTTGATTTGCCTCTTTATTTGGCAATTAGCTAAGCGAGAAGGGGTGGGGATGGGGGGAGTGAAGGTCATAAAAGAAGATTGTCCAATCAGTAAGGAAGACGGGAAAAGTATGTTGCCATCTATCTCAATCATTTTCCCAAGGCGTTGGAAATTCAGACTAGCTCAGAGAGTCACTCTAGCTCTTTCTTCCACCAGCAAAGAAGTCATCCTCTTCCTTCTTTGTCGAACCGCATCTCTTCGCCATCTGATGTTTCCGCCTTCCCTTTATATAACATATCCAAGCGCCTTTCTTTTCAATCACTAACAAACAAACAAAAGAATACCAATCAAAGTCCTATCTAAGTAAGGCTTCGTCTGTTATTTCTCCGGCCCTAGGGGAGGTTTATTCGACCCATTCGTCAATCTCGGTAAGTGTGCGACTCCATATGAGGACCTCCTTCTCTTCTGCCCACTCCCATGATTCTCAAAACAAAGAAGGAATGATAGGCAGCAAATACCACGATATCTCTATCCCGTACATCTATTCAAAAGCAAATGTAGTTCATCAGTTTCATTGAATATTCTTATCTCTCTGCAAAAACCGTGTGATGTGCAATTATGCTTCAAATACTTCTAATTACCTGATGAAAAAACTACACTACAATTCCTTGATTTTGACTCGAGATCTTCTTATTTTAGAGGTTAACAAATGACATATTAATATCAACACAAATTTGCCCAAAATTGTAAGTGTCACTTTATGCATTGGGCTAAATTGGTCCATTAACATGCTGGCATCAACAGCCTTTTCCACATCTCTTGACTCAACAAATCAATTCAGTCAAATTGAACTCACAAGAAAGTGAGTTTTTGAGTTACACACTTGGCCAAATTTCCATTTTCAGCAAAGAAAATATTTAAAGAGCACTTTCAAGCCACAGTGCTCTAAACCCTCCACCAGTCACGGCGGCGAGTGTACATGCCAACCTGTCTTAATTGGGGAACATAGAGGTTATCGACCACAGCTCCACCGTTCTTGCTATGAATCTCGGGGACGGGAATTTTGAACTGAGAGAGGTTCAGAGGCTCCAAGGCCACACCGATAAGGTTTGGTGCGTCGCTTGGAAACCGGCTACCGGGATCAATGGTGTTCCAGCTGTATTCGCTTCCTGCAGCGGCGATAAAACCGTACGAATCTGGGAGGAGAACTCCGCCGGCTCTTTCCAGTGTCAGGTTTGGTTTTTGTCTAATCATAAGCAAAATCGAAGCTTTTCCTAAATTTGAATTTTGAATCAATGCTAGTAGTGAAAAATTCGATGTTGGAATAGACAATACATTAGTAGAAGGAATTGTGCGCTACGATCAGCTGGATACAAAGTAAAGAGCTGCAATTAGTAATCTTAAACTTCTTCATTATTTGTTTACTATGAAGTATCAGGTTTGTCAAGAAAAATAAAAATTGGAGTATCAAGTGTTAGAAATTTATTTTCACATGGTCAGGAGTTACTTTCGAGAGTATCAGCTATTTAAATTTGTTGTGCTGGATGATGCTTTAGTTCTTTGATCTTGATTTTGAGATGTGGGGAGTTTCTCTCTTTGAGAGTTATTATTTACCTATGATTGTTAGTTAAATTAATTGGAAAGCACACATGGGGTTGTGCAGCCACAAAGCAAGGTGTACATTTTTTCCCTTTTTCTTTTTTCTTCTTCTCTACCACTCTTTCCATAAAATAAAGTGACCTTCATCCTCTAGTTATAATGACTTTTCAACCTATAAGAATAAAAACCAAGATGTAGTGACTATTTGAAGGAAATTTTGCAGGCTGTTTTGGAGGAAACACATACACGGACTGTTAGATCGTGTGCATGGTCACCGTCGGGCAAATTTTTGGCAACAGCTAGCTTTGATGCCACCACTGCTATTTGGGAAAATGTTGGGGTTGAGTTTGAGTGTGTGTCCACTTTGGAGGTACAGTTACCTTTTGGCTTCCGCCTCTCTTTCATTTTCATTAACTCAGCTCTAACAACAACCTCCACAAAGTAGGCAAAACTAATATCTTATGCATATCACAAGATATAACATCAGAAATCTGTCAATAAAATAAGAGAATTTGTTACCTGTTGAGTTGTGCTTAAATGGAATCATTTAATTTGTCTGATATTTCTTTGTGATCCTAATATACGCTAACTTTTATATTTTGTTTTTTTCATTTTCTTTAACAAGCAATAAATCTACTTTAACTCTTGCCTGCCTCCTTATTTTTCTTACATGGATAATCTTCAGGGTCATGACAATGAAGTGAAAAGCGTTTCTTGGAATAAGATAGGTTCACTGCTTGCGACATGTGGACGAGATAAGTCGGTTTGGATATGGGAAGTGTTGCCTGGAAATGAGTTTGACTGTGTTTCGGTGTTACAAGGACACACACAAGATGTTAAGATGGTTCAATGGAATCCATCTAGGGATACTTTGTTCTCATGTAGTTATGATAACACCATTAAGGTATATTTAATATTCAACTTTTCATCCCACCCTCCATCTTTCTCTGTTTCTGTTTAGAGAGATCCTAGCATGCTTTTCATACCCTTATTACATGTAAGGTGTAGAATTGTCAACTTGTTTTTCTTTCATATGTTAGTTATAATATCTAATCTATAATATCTAATCTCTAGTGGTGCTTGAAACTGCAGGTTTGGGTTGAGAATGGCGATAGTGATGATTGGCATTGTATTCAAACTTTGGGTGAATCTAATAGGTAAGAGTTGTTATTGGGAAAAACAGAATCTTAAATTTATTGCACCCAAGAGTGTGGCCATGTAGTCAATGGAGTGGGTGAAAGCCTTGGAAATCAGGATTTAAATCCCATTCCAAAAACACTAGATGATTTTTACCAATTGCCGAAGTCATAGTAAGCAGAGTTCCCTAGCACCTGTACTGGCAGGAGGTGTGAAGTGCTCGGTGATTATTCAAGGTGTGCACAAGTCAAGCTTAGACCACTGTAATAAAAAATGTTGAATCTTGAATTTATTGTATTTGCTAGAGGAGAAAAAATGAAGTACTTAAACTATGTCATCAAGGTGGTGATTATATTCTTAGTGTAGTAAGGCCTTTCCTTTTATGTAATTCACCTTATTTATTGAAATAAGGTGATATTCATAGTGTATAACATGTAGCTAATTCAATTTAGGTTATTAGTGCTCCCTCTGTCCAAAATTGACAAGTTTTGAGAATGAGAACTTTCTAGTGATCATTTACGGAATATGTGGGATCATAGGTTTTAAATGTTTTAGGAATAAACGGACGAGAAAGCACTTTATCAAAAAAACATAAGGAAAAGGTGCTATTTGGAAGTAAAAATTTTAGATTATGTGCAGAAGCTGTTTTACAAAAAGATTTTGGTTAATCAAGAAAGATTACTGGTGGAAGATATGGATGAGGTTCGGTATATGTTATATTTCCATCTTTATGATTATAAGTGCTAGCAATATAATGTTGACTCATTTATTCTTTTAGACTTTGGTTGATGAATCTGTATACGTGAAAAGTTCTTAACAGATTGATAATTAGGCAACAACAACATGCCTAGTGTGATCCCACAAGTGAGGTTTGGAGAGGGTGGGGTGCACGCAGACCTTACCCCTACCTCGTGCAAGGTAGGGAGGTTGTTTCTGCAAGGCCTTAGATTGGTAATTAGGCTCCAAGAAATGAAGTTCTATGATTAGAGGTGATGAAATGACATATATGGATTGGGTAGCCTTGTTAACGTGAGAGTTTACAGAAGTATATAAAATAAGGAACTTTGTTAAAGTGAGAATGTGGAATAGTGCCATGCATGTAAGCAAGAGTGATGTTGGTGCGAGAGGTATGATTCTCACTTTGGATGCAAGGTATGATTCTTGCTTTGGCTGCAAGCCTTGAATACGATCCTTGAGGTATGAGTCTCGCTTTGTATGTGAGGTTTGAAATAGAGAAATGCTTGTTAATCTATATGAGATTTCAGACTATAATTAATATTGTGCGAACCAACTTATGCCTGCTGAACTGGTGAAAGCTCTGGATGAGAACTTCTGAAATCATGCTTAGTCAAAGAAGTTATAAGAGATCTTCATCATTCAAGAAGATCTCATTATAAGAGTCAATTTGAACTTAAATATTTGGGCGAAAGAGATAGAGAAGTAGCTGTGTGGTTGTCTTAACATGGATGGATACTTGCCTGCATTAGCAATAGGACTTGTTTAAGCCCTATTTCTGAAATTTTTGAGTTCCTTAGTGAGGTTTTTCCTTGTTTGTCCTAAAGAAGTTTGCAATGTGAGGATTTGAAGAAAACTGTGTCAACAAGCCGAATCCTTTCTTGATGTAAAGAAACATGGGAAGAGATAGCTGTGACATTCATTTACTAAATAATCCTTGAACTCATGGTATTTATTTATTCATGGGTGGGGAGACTATATGGGCACTGAAAAGTTGAAATGTCTTGTTTCGAGCTGCTCTTACTAGTTCGCTCAGAAATGACAGAATAGTGTTGTATGATAAGTGGATGAAGTATTTTCAGCAATTCTGGCCACCACCAGTTGATTGGATGAAAAAAAATTGTGATCCCTCGATTATTTTCCCTTTTGGTGGTATATAGTGCATTTTGTTATGTCTAGATAGTGTTAAGTACATCTTTTTTCCCGACAAACCTTTCATTGTACGACTATTTGGGAACTTCATATAATAGTCATATGTTGGATTGCTGTTTTAGAGTGTCTGAACTCACTTGACAAAAGCTTTTCTGTAAGCTCTTGCACTCATCCTACTGAAAGTGAAAAGGGGTCCATATGTTCCCTTATCTATGGAATGATTCAGGCATTTAAAAGTTTCGCTCACGTCTTGACTGCTCTTCTACTGTTTTTTCATATTTCCTCATTGGCCTAAAATATCAGCATGTGGCTCTATAACAAGCAGTATGAGTGTTTTAGGGTATGGACATACAACTTAGTAACTTCTTTAAGATGTTTGGGCTTATATCGCTACATGGTTGAACTTTCAGCGGACATACATCTACTGTCTGGTCTCTCTCTTTCAATGGCTATGGAGACAAAATGGTTTCTTGCAGGTATGTTTTTCTTTTTGCTGAATTCGTTTTAAAACATATGCTCTGAGGTCTCTGGTGTATCTTGAATAGGATAGTTGTTATAGTCACTACTTAAATAGAGTTCACATTGAATTTTGTAACTTGCAGTGATGACCTTACCATTAAGATATGGAGTGACAGGGAGAGAATGCAAGGTTGGTCTCCGAATGCACCTTGGTAAGTGTGATATTATCTTCCCTGTTCTAAGCATAATGCTATCGTAATGTAGTTGATTCATCCATAAGATATGGAGTGACATGACATAATGCAGGATTAGTATCAAATTGCACCCCGTAAACTAAGGGCCGCTTTTCATGATTTGATTTCAAATCAGGTTAATTTGAAGTTCAAATTTTGTTTGGACATGCAATTTGGATCTCAAAAGTTGGTATTTTTTCTCATAAAGATGATAACCCGACATTTTGTGAAAATTATCAAATCTTTCCAACACTTGTCAAAACTTTCCAGATGAGCAAACCACAGTTCATAAACAACGTATTGGAAGCACTGGATTAATAAATCGTTTATCTGTGTATTCCTTTTACAAATAAAATAAATGCTTGCAATTACAAATGTTAAAAAAACACAATTTTACAAAGAGCCATTGGTCCTATAAATCAACAATATTAGTAACCAGCTATTCTTTAATGTAATCCTCTCCACCTGTATGGTACATGCACTCTCTCCGCGTTGAGCATGAGTCTCTCTCTTCTTTTTTTTTTTGCAAAATTTAAAATTATGATTTTAATATTTTACTTTTTTTTGCAAAATATAAACTTATGGATCAAGTTTTGATTATTATTTTTTGAAATTGAAGTTGAAGTTTATTTAAATGTTATAACAAACACTAATATCAAATAAAAAATTTCAAATTTGAGCTTCAAATTGCATGGCCAAATGCCTACCAGTAATCAAGTGTGCAAGATATTAAAGCTTTATGGCTCTTGTTTGACAACTAGTGTATGATCTCTACAGTTTCATGGCTTTTACCTTCCTCTATTTTGTTAGTGTTTGTATGTTTGTAGTTTAGAAGCATTTGCTTTAATATCCTAAACCAAAATGTTGAAGATATTTTTCGTATAAGGTACTGTAGTGGGGTGACTTAATGAGCCATCCTTATTTATCCCCAGGCGATGTAATTAGGAAACAACATGCTAGTTTTACATGACTCAGCCTCTACTAGACGTGTAGATTCCAGTAAATCCCTGTTGTATAAATATTAAATAATGCCAATTTGTTTCCAAAAGAAAGGATATGTATCATTTGAATATCAGTCAGTGCATTAGGTGGACAGTGATTTTTTCTTTTATGACAAGGGGAGCCCGTAGCTGCTACCCTTTGGGTGAGCACAGGGTAAACCCCAAATCCTATGGAATAGCTCGCAAATCACATAGGAGAGGCAACCCGCACTAGACAAGCCGGAGCGACGAGCTCGACCCAGAAGGCAAATCTCTTATTTTCTGTAGCAACGGGTTCCGAACTTGAGACCTCCAACATGAAAGCCCCAAGCCCAAACCACTGGGCCATCCCGAAGGTTTAGGTGGACAGTGATTTTTGTTCAGCTAAAACAACATTTATTGGTCTGTTTAAATTTTTCATGCCAAAAAGGGTCCTCATTCGATTGATGAACTATGTTCGATGTAGTTGTTCTTGTTGAAGTGTGACCATCTCATCTAAAAGTTTAAGCAGTTAGATAGAGCATGCTTTTGTTTACTTATGTTCTTAATATGCGAGGCTGATTCTTTTTTATGGTCAAGTGTGTGTAAATTCTCTCTTTTTTTAAAAAAATAATGGGCGGTGGTGAGACCTGAACACCACGTTAAAGTGTATGACCATCTTGTCTAAAAGCTTAAACTGTTATAGAGAGAATACTTTATTTCTCTTAATTATTATTTCAACAGCTCTCGGTAATTCCTATGTTTGCCAACTCCTGATTAGCAACCATCTCCTTTTTGTGCTTGTCAGGAACCACGTCTGCACCCTATCTGGATATCATGATAGGACAATTTTCTCAGTTCATTGGTCAAGGTAGGTATTCTATGAGAGACTGGTTGGATGGGCATAAAGCTGCTTTTAAGTTCTTTTCAGCTTTTTGGAGTGTGTAGCAAAATTCATAGTAACTTCTAAACCAAAAGCAATAAGTTGGGGTTGCCCAACTTATTGCTTTTGTGTTATCTTAGCTTGACAATTGTTTTGCTTTGAATAATCTGTTAACTTTCTTATCATAAATAATTATTTTAATCCAATATAAATTAACTCCAACTCTTGTAACTTAAAAGCTACTTAAATTCAGCCAACCCAAACAGGTTCTTTATCTATTTTCTTATCATGCTAATGTATGTTTTTCCTTTTTGAAACCCCTATAAGCTTTCTTTGACAAGGTTTCCTTTTGTCCTTTTTCTTAAAAAAGGTGTGTTGTTGGGTTGGGGGGTTAGGAGGGAATCAATAAAATCTATTACATAATTTTTCTATGATCAAGACTTTCATAGCTCGTGTGTTGTCTGTCTAGATTTTATGTTTGATCTCTTTTATCAGGACTTGTATGCATGTTATTACCTTAATTGCCTCTGGGGCATTAGTAAACACTATATTAATTTTTCCGAAACGTGGGCTTGTGGTTGTGATAACTTGTCTTTTCTTCCCTGTCATCCTAGTTCCTACTGGCTAACATACTTGATATGCTAAAAATGTCAGGGAAGGAATAATTGCCAGTGGAGCAGCTGATAACGCTATATGTTTATTTGTTGAGAATAACGACAATGAGGTATTGAAAAACCTTTGTTATCCCTATTTCTGTAATAATCATGCATTCCAGATATGATATCCACTAGTGGCAGAGCCAAGATTTCACTAAGGGATGTCAAAATTTATAGTAATCCCACAAAGAAGCCCAGAGGAGTCAATATATAGTATATATACATTAAAAAATAATTTTTTAACTAGTTACAGTGTAATTTTCTGACTTAAGGAGTACATGTGGCTCCGACACTGATATATAGGACAATGGTGAATTTGATCCTGCTCTGTTCTCCCCAACCCTTCTATTAACTCAATTTCTTGTGGGAGCTAGATGGTGGGGTGTCTTCAGGAAAGTCATTGATTCACCCTCTACTACGTGGTTCCTTGCTAAAAATATTTCCTGAGTTTTTGTGGGTTCTTTATTTCTTGGGAAGGAAGTAACTACACTGGCTTCCTTTTTATTCTTTATCTAACTGTTGGGTCTCTCTGGAAAGACCAACAGAAGTGGCTTCATGTGGGTACCTCAAGCTCCCTGGTTAAATATCATTAGTTATTAAATACAATTCGGATGGATCTGTCATAAAAGCAAAGAAATAGCTCAGAGGACCACATTTTTTTTATTGTTATAATTTTCAAGTTTTACAGGCGTATGAGCAGATGACTATGTCTCAGTGTTGTAGACATGGGAAATATAAATAACAACCTGGAGATTTCAGGTTTGAATCCCATCCACAAGACTTGGTGTGTTCCCATTATCTCCAGCCTTGCTGGGCTCAATTACCTTGGTAGCATGTGCTTGCCTGCTGAACAGGCTGCCTGATAGACTAGTCGATGTGCTGGCCAGCTGCCACAAACTCCTGCTTTGTATATTAAAAAATGGGGAGGAAAGAGAAGATTACAGTAAAGGATTCTGATAACTGCTTTGGACAGTAGTTGGATCCTGACTTGGTTCTTCTTACCCAAATCATCTATCCACTTGAATATCTTTGTTAAATGTTGATACATTGTTGGAAAACAAAATATGTTTGATCAGTTTGAGTGGAAAATCCATTCAAGACAGCTGAAAATATACGAAAAACTGACCTCCATTAACTGTATTATAATTCTAGAAAGTCATGTGAATGTTGTCTACATACAACTACTGCAACTCTTCTATTATCACCTCTTCCAACTCTTCTTTGGCATAACAATTACTGTGTCTGCCTTATACAAATAACAATAAAAAATTTACTGTGTCTGATGGCAGGTTGAGGGGCCTAAATTTAAATTACTTCTGAAGAAAGAGAAGGCTCATGAAATGGATGTAAATTCTGTGCAGTGGAACTCTGGGGTAAGTCAATGGAATACCAGAATGATCGGATTTTTGACATTTACTGTTCATTTGTTGTTGCGTTAATTCTGTATTAGTCTTTGCTGCAAGATGATTTTTTTTTTATAAGACAAGATCACCTGAAAATTTCTTCAGTGTGTTAGGGATGATGATCCGTTGCCCGTTCAATTCCTTGTTTAATTGTCACGTTGAAGTGTAACTAACGTCCGGCCTTTCCCATATATCTTGTGTTGGTGCTTGCTGATGCAGTAACCTGTTTGTTTCATATAGCAGTCTTATTGTGGATAAGACGAGTGATACCTGAATTCGGACATTTTTGATTGAAAAAAGCTTTTCAAGATCATGTGTTATTTGTGATATATGAATTTAATGTCTGACCAATATTCCGTTTCACTCATGACTTTTCAAATCCACAATTCTAAATGGAACCTTGGGTTTTGTGTGGTGGGGTGGTATTGCACATTATGAATGTTGGCATACTGGGAACACATTTGTTAACCTCAGCTTTTCTTTACTTTCCGTTGACCAATGCATAACATTAGAGCTGACAATTCGTGTCGGGGACCTCAAATATGTTAGACACTGCAATGATTGTTGTAAGGTTTTCCAAGGAGATGAATTGTTTTCTTCGGTTGTATTCTCCAATATTCAGCTTAACTGTTTTGTATAGAGGCTAGAAGGGTGAATTTGTTGCTTATTTGAGTTTCGTTTCTGTGTCCCTTACAGTGCTAAACAAGATTCTCTTTGGTTAAATGAATGCTGCAGTATGTTTACGTTCTTCTGTCAATCATGCAGGATAGGAGGCTTCTTGCTTCGGCCAGTGATGATGGGACTGTGAAGATATGGGAGCTGGTTCGTCTCTCTGGGTAGAAGGCGCTGTAAAAATAGCTTTACAACAGATATTATAAAGCAATGCACATCAATATCCGATGTAGAAAATATAAGTAATGTTTTTGTGGTGTCTTAGATTGATGCCAGAAAATGCTAGCTTTAGGCTTTAGAACTGGTTGTGTAATAGTGTGTTAACTTGGTTTTAGAACTAATGATCAAGTTGTCTTTGAAGTGGGGTATTTAGCGATCGTTTGGTTGAGAATACGTTATCTCGGGATAAATTATCCCACGCTTTTCTCACCATGTATGTGGGATAACTTATCTCATTACTAAATGATCGTTTGATGTGAGCGATAAAAATATATAGTCATGATTAAGAAACTAGTGAGAGAAATTTTTGGTATCTTGTTTGGTTATCAGGTTTGAGATAACTTGTTTCACCATTTTTACCATAGTGATGGGATAAGTTATCATATATATATGGTGGGATAACCTATCCTAAAATAGCTAATTTCAGGATAATTAATCCTGGGATAAGTTTGTTTTAAATCAAACACTTGTTAAAGATATAAATGATGGGATAAATAGTCCAAGACTACTCAATACCTACAATCAAATGTAGAGTAAAATCATCTTACATTTTATCTTTGAATTATTATATCTTATATCTCACGATAAACGATTCCTTAGTGAATGGAAAAGAAAACAAGACAAATTTCAAAATTTTAATTAAATCCAAAAATTATCTATGTTTATCATAACGAATTGTGTTTGTTAAGCTACTATTCCTCTGTAATCTACAGAATCTAATGTGGATATGTTTGTTGTATTTTAAGAAAAATCTTTTTATTCCATCTTTTGACTCTTTGGGACATGGATCCTTTTGTGCTCCTTAACTATCTTTGGGGTTCCCGCCGTATTTCTCGATAATGACCATCCGATATATATTTAAGATTGAGGTAGTTATATTGTTTAAATCATTTGATCATCCAATTAATAAAAAATATGTACAAAATGTGTATGCAGTGTGTATTTTATATAAGATAAACATATTTACTATTTTAGAAGAGGGAGTAGAAGCAGCTCAAGCAAGCAGCAGGTCGATGTGCCTGCTTGAGCAGCTTCAGGATACTTTCGTAATTTTACATGATTCTTTTGCCGTAATTTATATGGCTTATTTTTAGTGTTAAAAATGTTGCTAATCATGATAATTAAAGTTGCTCTCAATGTCATCTTCCATTTTCGGCCAGAAATACACACGAGACAGCAATGCTAGCATCCTTTCCACACCTGGATGACCAGCCCACGTAGTATCATGCGCTTCTTTCATAAGCTGCTTGCGCAATCCGCCACCTTGAGGTACCACGATCCTCCCCAAAGTAGGCAATAGGTCAACATGGTTGCTCGAGCAACTTGAGGGTCTACCTGTAATTTTTTATGGTTTTTCCGTTGTAATTTGTTTGTCTTATTTTTAGTATTAAAAAATGCTACTAATTATGATAATTAAAGTTGATCAAGTAGGCAACAGGTTGACGTGCCTGCTTGAGCAGCCTGAGGGTGTATCCATAATTTTTATGGTTCTTCCGTTGCAATTTGTTTGTCTTATTTTTTGTGTTTAAAATGCTACTAATTAAATTCGATCTATATCACTTAAATTAAAATAAAAAAATAATAAATGGTGCCTTATTGTTTGTGTTTAAAATGCTACTAATTAAATTCAATCTATATCACTTAAATTAAAATTAAAAAATAATAAATATTGGGCTCACGCTAGCGCGATTGCCGATGTCGAGTAATGGTGTAATATACGAGTCATGTTTAAGGATAAACTAGAGAGGGAAAGACTAGGCAAAATGATACTTTTCTTTATCATACAAGATAATTTTAGAGAGGGAAAGATTAAGCAAAATGATACTTTTCTTTATTATACAGATAATTTAAAATTAAGAAATGGCAACAACATATAGAGGGCGTTTGGTCTAGTGGTATGATTCTCGCTTTGGGTGCGAGGCGTCCCGAGTTCGATTCTCGGGACGCCCCAAGCTTCTTTTTTTTTTCCAAGTTAAAATAGATTACCCAATTGATAGGTAATAATATATAATCATTTTCACATATCAACAAACTGAAACTTTATATACTTCTCAATAAAAATGGAACTTTTTATCATCCATATTGAACAGACTTTAATAACATAAATTCATGTCTAATTTTCTTCTTTTTTTTAAAAAAAATTAAATTTTGGGTTAGTAACCCATTCTTATTTGGGTCATTTACATAAATAATATATTTTTTAACTTAAATTATGGGTTTTAGCATAATTTTAACTTTTACCAAATATAATTATATTTTTGTTACTAAAAATAGCAATTACTTTCTCTTTCTCTCGCTTTCTGTTAAAAATATTAATTAATTATTTTAATTTAAAATTTAATTTTAGATTGAATATTACGCAAATGATACTCTTACTATTCTTTAAATTAGAAGATTTGTTTTGTGTAAATACATATATAATGCACTGACACAATTTTAATATGTTAACATATAAACTAATTTAAATAGTGTTTAAATATTTGAAATTCAGATATAATATTTTTTTATACCATTAATAAAAATAAATAAATAAATAAAAACTACAATTGTAATACATTTTGAATCCGATACTTCATATGTATTATAGACATTTTTTAATGCACGTTGAGAATTTAAGTAATATATTTTATAATAATTATTTTAATATCATTAATAAGAGAAAGTAATAAAAATAACTATAATACGTTTTAAATTCAATCAATAATATATATTATAAGTATTATGTGTGAATTGTAAATATTTGAGTATGATTTAATTAATTTTACATTATTAGAAAATGTATTATATTTATTGAAAGGAGCATTTACTTAAACAATACATTATATATCAAATATTACGCAAATAATATTATTACTATTCTTTAAGCTAGAAGAATTGTTTTATGTAAATACATATATAATGCATTGACACAATTTTAATAAAAATAGTGTTTAAATATTTGAAATTCATATATAATATTTTTCGACACCATTAATAAAAATAAATAAATAAAAACTACAATTGTAATACATTTGAAATTCAATATTTTATATGTATTATAGACATTTTCTAATGCATGTGGAGGATAAAAGTAATATATCATTGCAATACATTTTGATTTCAATACTTGATATGTATTATAGACATTTTTTAATGCACGTGGAGAATACAAGTAATGTATTTTTAATATAGTAATTATCTTAACATCATTAATAAGTAAAAATAATAAAAAAATAACTATAATACATTTTAAATTCAATAAATAATACATATTATAAGTATCTTTCAATGTAAAAGGTGAATTATAAATATGTCAGTATGATTTAATTTATTTTATATTATTAAAAAGTATATTATACTTATTGAAATAATAGTCATAATAATAAGATTCATAATAATATATAACATTGAAAATGAAAAGTTAAAATGGAGAGGGAGAGAGAGAAAAGGGGAAAAAAACAAAAGAAAAGGACGCATAAAAAAAAAAGAAAAGAAAGAGAAAAAAGAAGAAGAGGAAGAAAGAGAAAAATGTTGTTGTAATTTATTAAAAAATTATATTATAAATTATAATAAAAAAATATTATAAAAAATATAATATTTGATATATAATATATTATTTATGTAAATACGTCTTGTTATTTTCATATAAAAAAATGTGGGCTCAAAATTGGCCCAATAATCAAACAGTCCAGGACAACGAGCTGAAAGGTAACTCGGGACCTCTCGCACCCTAAGCAAGAATTATTTTATTTTTCAAAGCTTTTATTGTTCCCTTTATTCATTTTTTTACTTTTTGACTATTTCAAAAAAAGATTTTTATATCAATTTTAATATAATAAAAAAAAGATAATTAATTTTTTAATATTTTATTCTTAACATAAATTAGTCTTTCTCTGAATTATTTTTCTAAACGTAATATTAAATATCAATAAATATAAGTAATGTGATAAAAAATCATATCAATCTAAATGTGATAAGTACGGAGAAGTATTAAATTGCATATTTAATATACATATTATTTTTTGAAAATTAATTAATCAATAATCACATATTTGTAATTAGTATTGTAAAAAAATTACTTAATTGACATGTATTTTTCGAATTGATAATATTTTAATTTAATTAATTACAAAAATTAAAAGTATACAAAATGTATGAACATCATGGACAATATTATTGTTAAAAGAAAATTTTTAAATATAATGTAATCATATTATTCAAATATTTGACAAAAATCATGTCCATGTTCTACTAGTCTCCTTATCCACTACAATCCATGCTAATGGATAAAATGAATTATCACAGTCTTGTGCCATAGTCATCAATAATTGCCCCTTACATTGACCCTTTAAAAAGGTTCTATCAAGTCCTATGAATGGTTTCAATCCTTCTTTCCTTCCAATCTTCATTGCATTAAAGCATATGTACATTCTAAGTATTTTTCTTTTACCTTGTTCCACTGCATCTTTTCATAAGTTGATCACATCACTCCCAAGATTGATTATCTTAATCTCATTTGCCTGTACCTTCAATTTGTTGTATTCATCCAAAATATGATCTTGCATTTTTTGAAGGGCAATTCTCTTGGCCCTTTTCAACTTTGAGTCATTGTTATTTAAGTTGAAATTATTTTTCAAGTCTTGTCTCATGTCTTTCAGTATATACTTTGGATAGTTTTGAACTTTGCTTTTTAAATAATGGGATAAACTATTTGTGATAGCTCTTGAATTGTCTAATCGTAACGATCTGGCCCAACACTATAAAGTATTATCAACTATTGGGCCTAGCCCATCACGGATTTGTCCCTTTATGCTCACCCCAATAGGCACTTCACAGTATATAAACCAGTCCTTTACTTATATACCCAGCATCTCTCTTATGTTTTGCCGATGTGGGACTTCTCATCTCAAGATGGGTTGTTACATACACCCCTTCTATGGGCTCTGCGTCCTCACTGAGGTTTGCCCCATCGCATGAAATTCGCCCAGACTCAGCACTGAGGTTTGCCCCGCTTCACCGGGATTCGCCTAAACTCAGTTGAACTCTGACCCATATCGATAAGGCTAACACAAGAGTGACTTTGATACCACTTGTAACAACCTGAATCAACACTGTGAAGTATTATCCGCTCTTGAGTCTAGTCCATCACGGATTTGTCCATTTAGGCTCACCCCAAAAGGTGCCTCACAGTATATAGACCAGTCCTTTACTTATATACTCAGCATCTCTCATGTATTTTGCCGACGTGAGACTTCTCATCTCAAGATGAGTTGTTATAGTAATGCCTCTTCACAATTGTGTTCTTACTTAAAAGTCTTAAGCTTATATCCTGGACCATTAACATCAAGTGAAACAAGAAGTGCAAATGGACAACCTATTATGCATATGTATCTTAGTCTTTTTGTCATTTTTTGTAATTTTTAAAGGTTTTTTAGTCGCTAAGGCATACAGATTACAAGCTTTCTTAGCATCATCTAAGTCCTTAAAGGTCATATTAAGATACAGGTTTTTGTAATGACTCAAATTGGCGTCGACTTCCTTTTGTTTTTGCATCTTAATGAGCTCTAACTCATCAAGGTCATACTCGCCATGAGCAGATCTACACTTGCCCAAGGTGTGTCAAGCGATACCCCTTCATCAGAAAATTACATTATATAGATAGGTCAAATTTTAATTTTATACTTATATATATTTATGTTGACACCTTTTCACATAGGAAGAAAAGTTAGTGCAATGGTTGAGGGGCTGCAAAAAAGCTTTCAAACAATTAGTAGGTCAAGTGTTCAACCTGGAAGACTTTTTGCTTCAACCTTTTTTTAAAAAATAATTGTGCTTACTACTTTATATTTTGACACTCCTTCATTAAATTTCTAGTTCTGCCACTGATATTCGCCATTTGAAGTAGGATCAACCAAACTATTATCACTTTCTGACTTCGCGTTGATCCCATACTCGCATTAAACATGATATGTTTCACTATAATTGATAATGTTACAGGCAGAAACAATTGCTTCATAATCATCAACAACAAATACGTAAACTACCCTAAACTGTTCAGGTAATAACTCCGAAAGTATCCTAACTCCATCAAAATCTTGAACCAATAACAAATTTCCAGAAGAACCTTTTACAAGTATTTGCTTAACTTTTTTAAAATTCAAGTTATTTTCAAATACCTCTTTTATGTCAATCAAGTTTAGGTGATCTACCTCTCCTTATATAGTAGGTGAGGCTTTAAAGTTCATTTCCCTCCATGATGGAATAAAAGATCAACATTCAAATATACCATGTTGAAATTCTACAAAAAAAAAATATATAGTAAAAACATACTGGTCATCATAATTTGTAAGGGTTGATAAGGGTCACGTTGAACATAAAAAATCAAAAGAAATAACTTTTACAACATAAAAACCAAAGAAAATGACTTAATAGAGAAAAAAACATGAGAAGAGCATTAAGGAATGCTTAGATTGGGACCACACATTTAGATCCACAATAAAATTTCAAAATTATTCACAAGCACCCTAAAAATTTATCAATACCAGCACAAAATAAAATAAAATCCAAAGACCTTTTGACTCCACCTAAAGTATAAGTCAAACCCTAACATATAAAATATTAAAGGAAAAATAGTATTTTATCTAAAACACAAGGTCAGCACCAACATCAACATTTACTAAAATATTTACAAACGATTGTAAGATATAAACCCTAACTTCAAAATACAATTATAAAAAATGTTTAAAACTCTACTGAAAATCAACAAAAAATATCAATTACATACTAAAATAGGAGAGAACTTACCTTAGATCGTGATTTCAGAAGAAAACATTAGCAGGTTCTTCTATTATTTAGAAGAAATTATGTTCTCAAAGAAAAACCCTAGCGATGAGTTGCTGATAAGGAGGTCATAATGCGATAATTTTCTCTTAATTTAGTGGGTCGAATTTTTTATTAATGGGTTAGGATAATGAATTATAAATTAAATTAAATTTAATGAATATCCTATTTGACAAGCTTAGGTGGCAAAATTAATACCACGTAGCGTGCCACGTGGCTTGTCACATCAGTGTTCTCGAGGGGTATTCTATCTTGACCCTTTTTCCCTTTTTTTTCGTAAGTATACTAAGTTAACCAGCAAGAATCTGACCATGCTAGATTTCAAATCCGGATCCCAAATTCGACTGTCCTCGGCCCAATAACTCTAACGCTAAAGTTCAATTTGGTATCTCCCAAGTTGAGTGCAGCCCTTACTGTTTCTCCGACGAGTTTTTAGCCGTCTGTTTCTCCGACCAGTTCCTCATCGTCTCTTTACTGGTAAGCTCTCTCATTCTCCAGTGAGATTGACCGGCACCTTAAACCTTAATTCCATGATTCTATATACAATTGTTTAAAGATACTTCGTTTCCCATTTCTGGTAGCTAAACTTAATTTTTACTGATTCGTTGGTAGATACTCATATACAAGAAGTATAATTGTCGGGAAAGAAAACCATCTTTGTTGTTGTTGTTGCTCTTCATAGAGATCTGTCCTTGCCATCTGAACTTGTAGAGTTGGCCATAAGCTGTTGAATTCAATCTGAGTGTGTACACGATCCAATTCGGTCCTTCTAGCCATGTTTTGAGAAGCTTTATGTTACAATTAAGCGCTGGTCAGCAGCAAGAGTAAAGAGAACAATGAAATTCAATTTGATATGGTGTATTGTTTGTATCAACTAGGTGCGAGTTATTCCCTGGGAAAAAAATTCTTCCTCCGTCACCCAACTTGAAGCACTTCAATTGTACAAAATCATTCTAGAGTGTCTCAATACCTTTCCAATCTGAGTGACCATGAGAAAATTTAGGGACATTTGTTATCCACTGATTATGCATGCTATAGTTTGTTTTTTGATGATTTTTTTTTAAAATAATGGCATCTTGTTCATAAACTAATGATGGATTTTATGGTAGATTAAATCTCGTTAAAACCCTGACCCAACAGTCCTTACGTTATTATTCTTAGAGAAGAGAGACTGCAGAAATGTGCATTTAGTCAACCAACCAACTGCATAAATGCACAGTTATTCCTTTTTGATTGAAGAAATACACAGTTAATAACAAGAACAAATACATTTAACTGAGCACTGCCTGTCAGGAGAATGGGAAAAAGAGAAATACCGAAAGTATTATATGAGGTAGTGTGTTGATAGCTGGTTGTTTCCTTTTCCATTTGAAAGAGTGGGATGGTTATGTTTTTTGAACTTGGTGATTTTATTAGAGGTAGTTAAGAGACAGCACAATTTTGCACCCAAGAGTGAGGTAGTGGCTGATGAAATTTTAATAGAGGTCCTGGAGACTAGGATTTAGATTCGAGTAGAGGCAAGAAAAGCTACATAATTGATTTTCGTCTATCCTACTAACTTTAGTGGTTAGAGTCATTTGTGACCTGTGCTACTTGATATGATGCGGCGCCTAATATAAATGTCAATGTATGCGGAAGTTGGTCGAAAATCACCATTATTCCACGAGAGAAATAGAGACCACAATCCTGCAGTAGTCAACTTAAAAGCCCCAATTATGTGGAATTATAACAAGGTCATTTGCAGGTAGATTCTAATGATAGTGATGGACTGATGGTTGTGGAAATTGGAATGCAAAACTGAAGCATGTACATCAATAAATTCAGAAGCATTCAGGTCCTTATAGGCCTGAATATCTATTATAGTGGCCTTTTTTTTTTTGGTTAAAATAGAAATTTTACAATGTTTGGTCACTCTACCTCAACAGTTGTAACGTGTGACTGGCAAAAGTACTTGATTATTGTGAAATCTTTTCTTCAGGAATTTGTTATTCATGCTTATAGTTTTTTCTTTTTTTTGAAATAACTAGCAGGAACAATTATGGCTTCCAAGAAAAACAAGAAAAAGAGAAATAATATGGCTGCATCTAGTTCTGGAAAAGTACCTCAAGACAATAATACCCCCAAGGAACTAAAGGCTAAAGGCAAGCTTGCAAAAAATTCCTCCAACTTAAACACTGGACAAATGAAAGAAGCTGAGGCCACTCCACAAAACAAGAAGAAGAACATAAAAGATGGAAACCAAGGAAAAAATGTTGAGGCCACTCCACAACCTCAACCCAGAAACAAGGAGAAGAACATAAAAGATGTCAACCAAGGAAATAATGTTGAGGCCAATACACAATCTAAATCCAGAAACAAGGAGAAGAACATAAAAGATGCTAACCAAAGAAATAATTTAGATACAAAAGATGCTCGGAAGTCCCTGAACATAAACAGTGGAAACAAAGGAAAGGGAAGTACAAGTGAAATGAGTGCAGATGTGGAGAAGGACGGAAAAGCTGAAAAGGGTTTTGGTGGAGTGATCTTCATGTGCAATGCAAAGACCAAAGATGATTGTTTTAAATATGGTGTGATGGGTGTCTCAGCTATGAAAAAGGACATTATTTTGGGAATCAAACCCGGAGTCAAGCTTTTTCTCTTTGATTTTGATCTTAAGCTCATGTATGGTATTTATGAGGCATCATCTGCTGGTGGAATGAGACTTGAACCAGCGGCATTTGGTGGGGATTTTCCAGCGCAGGTCAAATATGCTTCTATTGATAATTTCATATTTATATGATTTCATCTTGTTCCACAGTTCTTCAGGTGTATTTATTGATGACTGGTCATAAGCAGGTACGCTTCAGGATTGAGAAGGACTGCCTTCCATTGCCAGAGAATTTGTTCAAGAGAGCAATTCAAGACAATTATGATCAAAGGTCTCACAAGTTCAAGACTGAGTTGACATTCAAGCAGGTAACAAACACCTCCCTCATTGACAAGTTCTACTTGGAGAAAGTTTGTTATTTACCTAGCATTTGCTGCCAATTTTGTGGCCCTGTTTTTGCTTTTGAGCAGGTAGAGCAGTTGAAAAAGCTGTTTAGGCCTCCACCACAGCTATATCCAACTTCCAGACATTTTGTGGCAGAGCCAGTTATTCTGTCCTCATCAGCAGCTACTCTGCGTAGCAAGGAACCTTCCAGGGAGTATGTTGGAATGCAATACAGTAGAAGCAAAGCAGATGAGAATTTTTCATCATATGGTCATGAAAGGGAAAGGCAGCAGCATGCAGGCCACCATATCATGCCTAGAGAGGTTGACGGTCAACCTCGTTTTCTCACTGAGAAAGAATATAGAAGCTATGGTCTTCAATCAGCTAGGCATCTGCAGCCCACTGCTTCTGCCGTAGTTGATCGCTCATTGGATCATTATGAATCTGAACAAGGAAGGGAAAATCTCCGAAGAAATCCCACTGGTGTAAGTAGTGATGCAGCTTTAGCACGAAAAGAAACTGTACTCACTGAACCTTTCTTTCCAAGTGAAAGGGAGTATCGAACTTATGGCCTCAAGGCTCGCAGTGAAATACCTGCTACTGTTGCTCCTGCTGTGGTAAGTGGTGGTGCTACAGGAATTTCAGCTCCTCCTACCGATCATGGTTTACTAAATCATGTTAAGGATACATATAATCCTTATGACAAGGCTACTACCTCACTTGTAAATCGATATCTCTCTCTGCCTAGGACGGTGGTAGCACCTGCAGCGTCATACTCTTTGATAGACAGAGAATCTTTTGCAAGTGACCCCTATTCTGCAATTGACATCAGAGGCCATTCAGGAAAATTCCATACTGAAAATGGAGGAGCATATCCACCAACAGGAAGATTTCGTGCTGAAAATGAAAGAGCATATCCACCAACGCAGAGATTCCACACTGAAAATGAAAGAGCATATCCACCAACGGAGAGATTCCACACTGAAAATGGAAGAGCATATCCACCAAAGGGGAGATTCTTCACTGAAAATGAAAGAGCATATCCACCAACGGGGAGATTCCTTACTGAAAATGAAAGAGCATATCCACCATATGCTCCTCCTCAATTACCACCAGAGTACGGCGTGGAATATCACCATGTTAGGGATGAGCCTAGGTACCCAACTTTAGTCTCATCTCGCTATTCCTTTGGTGAACCATCTGCACGTCGTCGCTGAACTGCTTCAATCTGCATTCCTCCTATATTTTCCATGGCTCTGTTAAAGTGGTGCTTATGATGAACTATAGGTCCAGTACATTGACAAGGAACTTGCATTTCTCAGATCTGCTGATGGCAGAGATAAGGTCAATTCTACCTGTCTTCTCTGATGGGCTCTGATAAAAATATTACAGACTGTATTTCCCATTTTCTTCCTGTACATGGGGAGAAATATAATCCTGAATTCTGACACCTTCCCTTTGGTGTTGTTTCTTGAATTTGTTGTTTGTGATATTAAGGAGAAACTTGATGCTTTTGACTTATTTCATGCATTCTGATGTTTATTGTTTGTGACATGTAGCATAGCATGTATACTTGAGATTCACAATGTGCAGTAACACTCCATAACAGAATTGGCTGCTTCATGAGGTTATATTGATCTGTGACTTGTTTTTAAGCTTCAGGGCGCGCGTCTGAGAAGGAATGTGTATGCATTGGAGTTCTATTTCTTTTACTATATAGGAAACACCCCAACTCATGTGAGTATCTGTCTTCTGGTTGTCACAATCTGAACAAACATTCAAGTTTTCAACATGAACGTATGTTGTAGGAGTGCGTTTTGTTATTTGAGTTACAAACTATGTAAAGGCATCAAATGGAGTTTATATCGTATTGTGGTTACTCAATTAATTGCCTTGACATATAGAGTCAACCTTAAAGTAAGTTGAAGCTAGAGGGGCTAAATGACTTCACCCATTTCAAAGTAATTAAACCAGATGTTTTTCTTACAATGATTTGAAACTCCTTTTAGTCGATATCTAGTATTGTGACGTAGTAGGTTAGTAGGACTAATGGCGTCTTTATATATTATGTTGTTACTGTTCGTCATTTATTTTGTTATTTTTATTGTATTTATAAAATTATCAAATTGCTTTCCATCCCAGTCGTCGATCTATATCTAGTATTTTTCTGCTTTTGGAGTTGATATATATGAGTTGAGGATCTTCCGGAAATAGCCTCTCTATTTCTATATATTTTACCCTCTCCAGGCTCTACTTGTGAGATTTTATTGAATTTTTTAAAATAAAAAATGCTATACTAAGCCATCATTTATGTTATGATTCAAATCATGAATTTAATTTTGTTTCCTCATTTGACGGCGTCCTAGTATTTCAAAGCACAACTAGCCATTCTTTTCTTTTATAACATAAAACAGTAGGCGAAAACATTTGACCACGGGGTTCAATTATAATTCGATCTCTCTTTTATGAAGCAATTGTTGAAATTAAAGTAATTATTTCAAAAGTTAGTCTAATTTGTCCAAAGCTAAGATAATGAAAAAGGTATTTATGATTTTACAAGGGAGAAAATAGCTAGCAAGTGAATATATTTAAGTATAAAATGCATGTATCTAGCTAGGAAATTTGGGCATTTAATATTTTTGATACGAAATTTGAAAAAATAGCCCAATTGAAGTTTTGTTACAGTAATATTATTTATCCACGTAGCATGCCACTAATTATTTTATATTAGGACATATTATATGAGCCTTAATAAATTCAAACATTTTTCCAAAAAAGTGCTTTTGGTGAAAATTAATTTATGTTTGATCAATAAAGTTTAAAATATTATGGCAAATTTTTTTTAAAAAAGTATTTCTAAGTGTAATTTTATAGAAGATGTCTTTCCAAAATAATGTTTTTAAGGAGAAGCTACATTTTGTAGCTTTTGAAGAAAAATACACTTACACTACTTTCAAAAAATATTTATTCTTTCCCAAAATTTTGGCTAAATATCTCTCTCTTTTTTTTAATAAAAAAAATACTTTTGACTTTCAAAAATTCAGTTAAACATGCTACTTTTAGTGAACGTGTATTTTGATAATAATTCACACAGTAATTTTTTCACATCTAACAATTTTTCAAATATTAAATTCATATTTTAGGTGGCTTCACTCCTACATTATATTTTCACCTCAAAAATAAGAAATGTAGAGAATCTATTTGAGAAAATCTTCCATCTTTTTTTTTAAAAAAAATATTTTGGAGAGAATCTATAATTTTCAAAATATTGGAAAATACTTTCTCAATTTGAATTTATTTATCAAATTTTAACTTAGTATATTTATAAGTAAATAATGATTGATACAATAAATTTATCATTTTATTTTTATTAATTGATAAGATTCCAAAAATATTAACTCACTAATTGCTATATTTTTTAAAGATATTAACTCAATATTAATAAATTGAGAATATAAAAAAAAATCATCGTTACTTAATTTATTAAAAATAATAATTAAAATAAAAAAATATTTCACAAGTAAATTAGAGTAAGGTCTAAACAGGTAGGCAAGAGTGCTTTTCTTGGAAACCGCACCGTTACCAAATTCAGTTATATTCACAATTAAGCGCTCAATTCAATTCAATCATACAAAAAATTAAAAAAAAAAAAAGAAAAGAAACAGACCCATTTCGGAAAAATCAAGAATGTCCGGTGAATCAACGCAGGCAACCCGAAAAACTCCCTCTTCAGGTTTTTGATTGAACCCCATTTCTCAATTTATCGAAATATGTTGCCTTATCCATCAAAAAGTTCTTTTTTTTTTTTTTACTTTCAGAAAAAGCATAATTTATCGTATTTGTGCCTCGTTATGGGGATTTTTTTTTATTAATTCTGTTTTGTGCGTATGTGTTTTTGCCTCAGGATCGATGGAGGTGAAGGAGAGACGAAAATGGGATGTTTCAGGTTCATATGTTGTGTCTCATTTTGGTACAAGTGGAATTTCTGTTGCTGCTGCTACTGGAATCACTCATCCTTTAGGTTGTTGCTTAACTTAATTATTCCAATGTTATGCTTGTTTATTGATTCTTTCTCATATCCCTCTATTGAATTTGGAAGTCATTTTGTTGCTTTGAGCTTGACAAGTAAAGGGGTGGCTTAAAGGAGAAAACTTTAGATGCAAATGTTGCCTAGCATATTGTTGATGATGAGAAAATGAGACTATGGTCTCTTTTGGACATCATTTTTTCTACTTTTCTTCAAAAAAAAAAATCAAAATGTTGTTTGGTTATATATGTATAAATCTTGTGTATCTGTTAAAGAATGATAAAAGTTCGACATCAATGGGTAATGAGATGGGTTGACTCCTTATAAGGCTTGGGCAATCCTACTCTCTTTGAGCTAGCTTTTAGGGTATGAATTAGGCTCAAGACCTAATTTTACAGGATGGAGCGCTTCCCCTGAATGGGGTACCACGCGGTGCAAATCTAGAATACTCAAGCTCCAATGCGAGTACCGTATACTAGGTAGGAAAACAAAATATATATATATATTTGGTTGGTTTTTTGAAGATGAATTTTTCAAATTGAAAAACGGGTTTTTTTTCTCACTACAAATTTTGATCTTTTTTCAAGTGAAAATGCTTTTTGAAGCATGAGTTTAACTTTCAAATACCATTTTGCAACTTCAAATACTACTTTTCTATATCTTTTATAAACAAACAATGTTTATCTCGATATTTTGCTGCATTTTATTCTTTCTATCATGCTTTGATTGAATTTATTTTGAGCCGAGAGTCTATCGGAAACAACCTCTCTACCCCGTAAAGGTAGGAGTAAGGTTTGCATACATCCTACCCTCCGCAGACCCACTTGTGGATTATGCTAGGTATGTTGTTGTTGTAAATACTAGTTTTCTTATAAATATCACTCAATTCATGGCCAAACGTCTGCCTAGAATTAGCTATCTCTTTGATTTTGCCTGGCAAATTCAGTTAAAGCTCATGGTAGAAATTAATGCTTTGTTGCAACCACACAAGACAAAATAATTTTGTTCCTTGTTTTTTTTTTTTTAAAATAGGGTAAATAGTACTGATCTGTTGAGTGTTGATGATGTGATTTCGGAGTTGCAAAATATATTGCCACCCAAGAGGGGGAGAGAGGAGTTCAAAAAAGATTTGGGGGTATTAAGTTGAATATCCTATATTTTACCTTGGTGGTTTGTCATTCAATGTTATTACCTTCTTTAAAGGAAAACAAAGAGATTTCCTAATCACTTTTTATTTTTCTCCTATAAGTATTTGAAGTTGATGAGTTATGTATGAAATACTACACTACTCAAGAACGTGAAAAGGGGGACTAAGCATTCAATTTTGGAGAACTAACTGCATGAAAGTCCTACATTATCATATGTTCTTCCGTGTTCTTAGAGTCTTTATAATTTTAACTGGAAGATCAAAATCTGCGAGGATATGGAAGGAATGGGTGCATTATCTAATTCCTCCTCCTCTCCATCCTTATTGTAGTTGTCTTTCAGAAAAACAAGGTCTTTTGCTAAACAAAGATGCATGATTTTGCCATTCGTGTAGATGTTTTGAAAGTTAGACTGCAAATGCAACTCGTTGGTCAGAGAGGTCCTTTGGTCGGAATGGTATGTGAGGAAGCTTAGGCTTTTCGCTTTATATCCTTTTCTATTATTTCCTTAGAAAGATATATCTGGGTTAATTGCTGCAGCTTATGTGATTTGTCACATTGCATTGGTGTTAGGGGAGGCTTTCTCTTCAAATAGTTGAAAGCGAAGGACTCAGGTCCTTGTATCTGGGATTGGCACCGTCATTGATGAGGTCAGTTCTTTATGGCGGTCTCCGTTTAGGATTATACGAACCATCAAAATATCTCTGTGAATCTGCTTTTGAGTCCACCAATATCTTGGTGAAGATTGCATCTGGAGCATTCTCAGGGGCCATTGCCACAGCACTGACCAATCCTGTGGAAGTCTTGAAGGTACTTCTTCTGAAAGGCTTTATGGTTTCTGCTGAACGATCCTCATTTGTTATGCTGGTTTCCAGGTACGGATGCAAATGAACACAAGATCAAGCATAGGAGCAATCCATGAAATGAGGAGAATTGCTTCCGAAGAAGGAGTAAGAGCTCTTTGGAAGGGGGTTGTGCCTGCTATGTCTAGAGCTGCCACTTTGACCGCATCTCAATTGGCTACATATGATGAATCCAAGCAGGCACTTATGAAGTATACTCCCCTGGAGGAAGGATTTCATCTTCATCTCATGTAGGCGCGCTTCCCATCACTGTGAATATATGCTATTTTTAGAGAACATGCAATTGTATGATTGAGTTGAAGTGATGGACCTTCTTTTCTAGATGCACAGATACTGAACACTTTGACTAAATGGATGGTTATTAGTTAAGACTCTGAGAATATAATTAGCATGAAATAGAGATCTAGGAGTTGGCCTGCATTTAGTTAATCTCTATTTCCCACATCGTTCATTTAGGTAGTAACTGATTCTTGAAAAGTTATCTAAAAGGTTTCACAAGCATGCAAATCCCCAGATTATTACACTATGAACAACACTGCTAATCTTTTCCTAGCTTTGGAGTGTTGTTGGAATGCACTGAAACTAAAAGCTGACTATGTTTTGTTAGGCCTTCTGTTTCCCAGAAAGTAATAGCCTTTAGTTTGTGGAGATCAATGTCCTACTCCACTTGTCTGAGCTGATGTTACGAGAATGTTTTCATCTTTAATTTACTTTTCATCATTTGCTGTCCCAATATATGCTAACTCTTCTTTTGCATATTGTGAAGCTCAAGTACCATTGCAGGGACAGTAAGCACGCTTATGACAGCACCAATGGACATGGTTAAAACTCGGCTTATGTTACAGAGAGAATCAAGTTGTGCTGGAATGTATAGAAATGGATTACACTGTGCATATCAGGTTGTCACTTTGCAGCCTCTTACTTTTCTATGGTTATTTATTGACAACTGTGTTCAGCAAGTTATTTCATTATTTTTTACTTTAAGAAAGCATACTTGTGGACATAGTCAGGGTAAGATTATTTCGTCTTTCATCCATCTTTTCATCAAAAGACTGACAAAAACTTAATATATAAGAGAAGAACTGAATAATAAGGTACTTCATAGAGAATGAGCTATTGCAAAGCCATCATTAGGTGTTTGAGGGACACGGGATAGCGGGATATTAGAGCAGTAGGGGTTAGGAAAAACATTTTTGAAAATTTTCAAAATGCTTCATACACCTGCAATACTCACATGATCTTAAACTAACGTTTCATGAAACTTTATGATTCCAGGTACTTCGCTCTGAAGGCCCCTCTGGTCTTTACAAAGGGTAAGTCGAAACATCCCTGAACTGCTGTTAGTAACTTAGTTCCTTCAGGATAAGTTACTGATTAAGTCAATAACTGTCTGTTTCTTTAACTTGGAAAATTTTCAGAGGCCTTGCAATATTTGCAAGATTGGCTCCACAAACCATGATTACTTTTGTACTCTGCGAGAAGCTTCGGGGACTGGCTGGACTAAAGGCCATTTGATCTTAGGCCATCTCATTTCATCGCGACCATTTGAGATACTGAACACCTCTTTTCCCCAAAAATCAGATCCAGTAAAGGAAAAAAATGATGTTGAATATGTACAACCTTTATTTTATTTTGTTTAACTATAGGCTGTAGGTTCCTAAACATTTTTGACTGTTATACCATCCATTCTTTTGAAGTGGAAGGAATGAAATGTTTTCCTTTCCACTTCTCAATTTTACCTCAAGGTCTCTAGTCATTTTGTATCATATGAAAATATCTACTTACAAAATGTAGAATAAATTTATCAATGAAATATTCTTGTCTCTATTGATGATGGTGATGTTTGTTGTCTACTGTATCATTTTATTTTATTTTTTTGACAAGGGTAAAAAGATAGAAGGAACAATGAGTGCATTATAACTTGTTTGTGTTTTACCGATAAGTGTTATGGTGGAGCGATAAGTACTCTTTCATCCTTAACTATAGGTATCAGACTGGAGTCCCCTTGTGTATGGAGTCACCTTTGTTAGGGAGCACTTTAATCCTAATGTGGAACTTCCCAGTGCGAATTCCAATTTAGTAGAAAATATGTAAGCCTTTATGAAATTGATGGAATAGAGTGGAACTTTATTAGAATTTGGAGTTGGCCAGCTTGGGAAAATTTTAAATGGAGGGGCCAGGATGAAGTGGTGACAGGATATATGTCCTTATCTACATTTTCTTGCCAATTTGTCCATGGCTGTCAATTTGGTCGTTTTTAGCAATGAAAATGTGAGTTTTTGCTAAGTGTAATTTCTTTATATAATTCATATAAGGAGAATTGCAGTAGGAGAATGTTTTTTTTTTTTATAGAAATAGTAGATGAATACTCTATATCCAAAACAGACTTAATATCGATAGATTGAACTTAAAATACAAAATTCATATAACAAGTTTTTATAATGTAGTTGATTGATTCAACAATTGGGTTAGTTCTCTGTATTTGATCAATCATTTAAAATTTGCTTATTTTAAAAAGTATTTTGAAGGCAACAATTTGTGTTCGACCAATCAATTTGTATAATTAAAAAAGATGATTTTTCTCGTCAAATTTATAAGTGATCATAAGAGATTATTTTTTCGAATTTTAGGATATTGATTACTATTATGGGAAGACAAACCAAATGGTCAATATGGTATGTTGAGACTCATTAAATTAACACACTTTGCTTGCCTTAACAAGCAAGAAAAATACTATGAAAGTATTTTATTTCACGTTTAGTTAAATTTTTGTTTTTGTTTTTGTTATAAGCAATTTTAAGATTATTTATATTTGAATTGTAGTATTGGTAGTATATCACATTCTATGTAAAAAGCATTATTGTCGAAATAAACCAACAAAAGGATATATTTTTATTCTTTTTTAAAACTCTTCTTTCAGAGTCTTTTAAGAAAGCTAAAATTAATAAAAAGTTATCTAATTTTATTATTGTAAAATCATATCATAAAAGACTAAAAGTTTATATTATATTTGATATATCTCATTTTTAGTATATTGACTCACACATTGTACATATACACAATCGAGAAGGGAAAAAACGAGACTAGCCAAATAATTTTACCTAAAATAATTATCAGTTAAATATTTTTTTGGAAATCGATATTAGATTAAATGAGGATAATTAAATATGATCTATCGTGTAACTTTTTACATTTGAAGTGTATAAATATTTATTTTTAGAGTCATCATTCAACTTACGTTCACTTAATTTGTTATTGTTTTTGCATATATATTTGCATAGTTAAGTAGTGAAAAATAGACATATCTTAGAGTTTATCGTTATATATATTTGCATAATTAAGTAGTGAAAAATAAACATATCTTAGAGTTTATCATTATATATATTAGTTGTAATAGGATTGTGTTTGAGATCATTTTGTAAATAAGTCTACATTATTTGTCTGGATTAAATCTTGTGATTATATGTTATTACAAAATTTTAAATATATATATTACAATAGTATTGACTAGACATTCTTTAATATAATTCTTCCACATGATACATACAATCTCTTCGTATAGAGCATAAACTTATTATTATTTTGGATAAAATTCAAAATAATGAGTTTTTTTTATATATAAACTATAAATTTATAAATCAAATTTAAAATTTAAAATTAAATTAAAGTCATAATTTTAAATTTTGAAACTGAGATTTTATACAAATTTCATATATCTTCATTAATTTCAAATC
>DF357296.1:128798-160211 GCA_000787875.1 Solanum virginianum | reverse complement strand
CCCAATGGCATATATCAGGGCAATTAAGGATATGTATGATGGAGCCAAAACTCGGGTAAGAACGGTGGGAGGAGACTCAGAGTATTTTTCTGTTGATATGGGACTCCATCAAGGATCTGTGTTGAGCCCTTTCGTGTTGTTTTCCCATAATCCCAGTTAGGTGTGAGCCAGCGTTTTGCGAAGCGAGAAGCGGAAAAAAGTGATGGGGGCTCACTTGACAAAAGCGAGGGCCCCAGAAGCGCACGCTTCTAATTCCTATCCAGGAGGAGGTACCATGGTGTATGCTATTTGCGGATGACATAGTACTGATTGATGAGAATTGGACTAAAGTTAATGATAGGTTGGAGGCCTGAAAACACACCTTGGAGTCTAAAGGATTCAAATTGAGCAGGACCAAAACTGAATATTTGGAGTGCAAATTCAGTGTTGAGAGGGATGAAGCGAACTTTGATGTGAGGCTTGCCACTTTCTATAGATTGGTGGTTAGACCATCTTTGCTATATGGGGTGGAATGTTGGCCAATCAAAAAGGCACATGTCCAGAAGATGCATGTCGCAGAGATGATGTTACGATGGATGTGTGGTCACACCAGGAGTGACAAGGTTAGGAATGAGACCATTCGGGAGAAGCTAGAGGCGGCCGATAAGATGAGGGAAGCGAGACTGCGATGGTTTGGACATGTGCAGAGAAGGAGTACCGATGCTCCTGTTAGGAGGTGTGAGAGGTTGGTTTTAAGAGCTACAAAGAGGGACGTGTTTTCTTTTTCTGTGTTCTCATTATCTGTCTTATATGTGTTAGTTATATCATATTTACATATTGCCATGTGCTATTCTTTACTAGTCGCTCTTTGTGTTCCCTTCCCTTTTCCTTTTGTCATATCTAGTTCTTTCTGCTTATGGGTTTTGAGATGAGGATTCCCAGGAAACAACCTCTCTACTTCTATGAGGTAGTGGTAAGGTCTTCGTACATTCTACCCTCCCCAGACCCCACTTGTGGGATTTCACTAGGTATGTTGTTGTTGTTGTTGCTATTTAAGTAACATTACAAATAGTAATTGAAAGAAAAATCCTACCTACGGATTCATACACAACAAAAAAACAGAAAGAGACGAAAAGAGAAGAAGAAGAAGATAATAGAAGAACTAACCTTCGGTCCTTCGCAGTCGCAAAAGAGGAGGAAAAATATTGGGGAAACATAAGTATTTTACAGTAGTTCAAAAAACCCTAGTTAGCGCTCAAGCAAGCTATTTCTCACTTTAAATAAAAGTGTGCTGCATGCTTAGTCCAAGAAGCGCACACTTCCTCTTTCTACCATGACTTCAAGGCATTTAAGCGACAATTAATCGCTTCACTTAAAAGCGCACTTTAGGTGAATGTTTTTAGCTGCTTTTAATAACACTAGAGAAGCGAGAAGCGAAAAGAAACGATGAGGGCTCGTTTCACTGAAGCTAGTGTGAAATGAAGTGTGCACTTTTTTCAAATAAATGTTGTTTAGTATAAAAATAAGAAATATTAAATATGCATAGATAAATAATAAAGAGGTAACATATTAAGCAAATCTTTGAATTCTTAGGGCAACAAATAAGCTAGATCCTTTTTTTGTGCCATTGGATAAGAAAATTAAAAAAAAAATAGAGCATAAGCACTTACAAACCTAGTAGATTCTCTTAAGTAGCAATACAAACAGGAATTAAAAAAAAAGTAATGCTATTGATTACTTAAGTAGCATTATAAGCAAAAATTGAAAAACAATTCCAACAAACATAAACATACACAAAGGAGAAACAGAAAGTTAAGAAAAGGAAAAGAGAAGAAGAACTAAACTTTGGTCCTTCATAGTCGCGGAAGAGGTCAGAAAATATTTGGGAAACTTAAACTTAAGCATTTTACTGAAATTTTTGAAAAACCATAGTTAGCACTTAAGCGGGCTTTTTCTCGCTTTAAATAAAAGCGCGCTTCATGCTTCTGCCCCAGAAGCGCACGCTTCTAATTCCTTGCATCACTTCAAGGCATGTACCGACAAGTAGTCGCTTTGCTTAAAAGTGTGTTTAAGCGAGCACTTCTGCACTTTTAATAACACTGGTAGTGTTTTGAGAAGCGGAAAAAAGCGTTAAGGGCTCTCTTCATAGAAGCGAGTAGCGTGAAGCGAAGTGCACGCTTTTTTCAAATAAATAAGAAATATTAGATATGCATAGGATATATCAAGAACTCAATAGAGGTAACATATTAAGTAAATCTTTCAATTCTTAGGGAGACAAATAAACTGAATCCCTTTTTGTGCCATTGAATAAGAAATTAAAAAAAAGCATAGTGTAGGCACTTATAAACAGACCATACCAAGTAAATGCTCTTAAGTAGCGCTACAAAGAAAATAGAGAAAAAAAGTAATGCTACTTCAGTAGCATTACAAGCCAAATTTGAAAAAAAAAAATCCTACCTACAAAAACATACGCAACAGAGAAACAGAAAGAGGAGGAGAAGAAGAGAATAAGAGAAGAACTAACTTCGTCCTTTGCAGTTGCAGAAGAGGAGGCAAAATATTTGGGGAACTTAAACTTAAGTATTTAACAGGCATTAAACAAATCCTAGTTAGATAACACTGGTAGTGTTTTGAGAAGCGAGAAGCAGAGAAAAGCAATGATGGCTCACTTCATAGAAGTGAGTAGCATGAAGTTAAGTGCATGCTTTTTTCAAATAAAGTGCTATTTCGTGTAAACATAAGAAATATTAAATATGCATAGATAAATAATCAATAACTCAATAGAGTCATAGAGGTAACATATCAAACAAATCTTTCAATTCTTAGGGAAACAAATAAGCTATTTCTTTTTTGTACCATTGAATAAGAAAATAAAAATAAAATTAGAGCATAGGCACTTACAGACAAACATACCCAGTAAATGCTCTTAAGTAGCATTACAAACAAAAATTGAATAAAAAAAGTAATGCTACTTAAGTAATATTATAAGTATTACCAAAAAAAAAACCTACATGCAGAAACATACGCAAAAGAGTAACAGAAAGAGAAGAAATGAATAAGAGAAGAAGAATTAACCTTTGGTCCCTCGCAGTCGCAAAAGAGGAGGGAAAATATTTGGGAACTTTAAAAAAAAACTAGTTAGCAGTTGAGTGAGCTTTTTCTCGCTTTAAAAATAGAAGCGCGCTTCATGTTTCAGTCCTAGAAGCTTGCTCTTCTTCTTCCTCACATCACTTCAAGGCATTTAAGCGTCAAGCGGCCGCATTGCTTAAAAGCGCGCTTTAAGCGAGAACTTTTAATAACACTGGCCAATGTTGTTAAAAGCACTGAAGCGCTTGGTTAAAGCGCGCTTTTAAGCAAAGCGACTGCTTGTCAGTTAAATACCTTGACGTGATGCGAGAAGAGGAAGTGTGCACTTTTGGGACTAAAGCATGAAGTGCACTTTTATTTAAAGTGGAAAAAAGCTCTTTTAAGCCCTAACTAGGTTTTTTTGTAAAATACTTAACTTCAAGTTTTCCAAACCCTCCTCTCTTCTGCTACTACAAAGGACCGAAGGTTAGTTCTTTTTCTTCTTCTCTGTTTGTAAGTGCCAATTTTTTTTTTAATTTTCTTATTCAATGGCACAAAAAAGGGATCCAACTTATTTGTTTCCCACAGAATTGAAAGATTTGTTTAATATCTTACCTTTATTGAGTTTTTGATTATTTTCTATGTATAATTAACACTTCTTATTTTTGTACTAAATAATGCTTTATTTGAAAAGAGCGTGCACAGAAGCGAGTAAAGCAAGCCCTCATCGCTTTTTTCTGCTTCTCACTTCTCAAAACACTAGCGAGTGTTTCGAATAGCGAGAAGCAGAAAAAAGCGATAAGGGCTTGCTTCACAGAAGCGAGTAGCGTGAAGCAATGTGCACACTTTTTTCAAATAAAGCACTATAGTGTTTTGAGAAGTGAGAAGCAGAAAAAAGCGATGAGGGCTCGCTTCACAGAAGCGAGTAGCGTGAAGCAATGTGCACACTTTTTTCAAATAAAGCACTATAGTGTTTTGAGAAGTGAGAAGCAGAAAAAAGCGATGAGGGCTCGCTTCACAGAAGCGAGTAGCGTGAAGCAATGTGCACACTTTTTTCAAATAAAGCACTATAGTGTTTTGAGAAGTGAGAAGCAGAAAAAAGCGATGAGGGCTCGCTTCACAGAAGCGAGTAGCGTGAAGCAATGTGCACACTTTTTTCAAATAAAGCACTATTTAGTATAAAAATAACAAATATGCATGGATAAATAATTAAGAACTCAATAAATGTAATATATTAAGTAAAATTTTCAATTCTTAGGGAAACAAATAAGCCGGATCCCTTTTTCCTTTGAATAAGAAAAAGAAAAGAGCACAGGTTCTTACAAACAGAGCATACCCAGAAAATGCTCTTAAGCAGCATTACATACAAAAAAGAAAGTAACACTTCTTAAGTAGTATTACAAGCAGTATTGGAAAAAGAATAAAATCCTACCTACAGAAACATACGCAATTGAGAAACAGAAAAAGAAGAAGACGAGAAGAAGAAGAACTAACCTTTGGTCCTTCGTAGTTGCTGAAGAGGGAAAGCATTTGTGAAACTTTTTCTCTAGTGCTTAAGTATTTGTGAAACATTTGTGAAGAAGAACTTAAGTATTTTACAGAAATTTTAAAAAAACCCTAATTAGTGCTTAAGCTAGCTTTTTCTCGCTTTAAATATAAGCACGCTTGATGCTTCTGGCCTAGAAGCGCACGCTTCTTCTTCCTGGCATTACTTCAAGGCGTTTAAGCAACAAGCAGTTGCTTCACTTAAAAGTGTGCTTTGAGCAAGCGCTTCAGTGCTTTTAATAACAGTGGAGTGGGCATTATTAAGACTTGAATTCCAGGCTCAAGCTTCACTTCATTTCATTTGATATTTCCAAATAGTGGAAACTAGAAAAGAAGATGAGTGATCAGTCTTAACCGACTAGAGTAACTCACTCAGTATATTTATACACCAAAATCTATATGGGGGAAAAGCTTCTTTACAGTTTATGTTATAAATATAGTGCCTGAGAATGAAGCTGGTGACTTACTGAGCGTACAGTGCAAGCTATAAGAACTATTAGCAAATCATATCAGGAGAAAAATAAGAATTGTATAGAGAAGGTTGAACTGAGAAAAAGATTAATTATTTGGCCATTACTTACCCTGCCACTAGCTATGGTGTACGGAAGGTGTGGCCCCTGTTCAAGCAAAAAGAAAGATGGGAAGGTGTGGCCACTAGCTGGATACGTTGATCGAATATGGGTCTTATGTTTTTCACGAAAGTTCTCTGTTTCTTTTTATTCTCTTCCTTTTGAAGAAGATGACTTCCAAAAAAATAAAAAGAAAGAATGAGTATTGGAAATCTTCTCTAACATAACTATTTCTTACTAAGTTTCATGGTTGGTTGAATAAACTAGCAGGGAAATTATCCAAAAATATATAAAGAAGATTGTAGTAGCAGAGATTACATGGCTTAACCATAGATTTACTGATCAAAAGAATCTAAAAAAATTGGAGATAGTAGAGATGTTTGGCATCATAGATTGGTTAAGAACCAGATTTCTTCTAATGCACGTTGGATCTTATGGTTTCCAGTTTCCTACACCTGTCTGTTAAACTGTATGCATGCCTCAAGTATATTTATCTCCAAATAAAGCATTTGAATGAGCATATTGTATGAAGTGATTAAGTTTCACTGTTTTGCTGATAACATTTTGTGTATCTAAGTCATCACCTGGTCTGGGCTGGGAGTAGATATATCTGTACCCATTGAGCTTGTTAAGGTTACGTGTGTCTGCAGTTCATTTATATCCACATCACATATTTGCTTGTATTTCTGTTAATAAGTCATGCTGGTTTCTGTTTCCAATTCAGGCTTCTAGTCCGTTGCAAGTGAAGTATGCTGATGGCGAGTTGGAAAGACTAGGTGTACTATAATTTAAATTCTTATGTTATCATATTTGTTCCGACCTTTTCATATTTTCCTTCCTCTTTCAATCTAAAGCTCTACTCGTACCATTGCCATCATTATTCCCTTTCTGATACTAAATACAATAAATAACATTTTCTCTCTTGTTTCCTTTTTTTTTTTCTTTGTTCTTTTCCTTAACATGAATCCAGAGCACAAGCTTTTTGTTGGTATGCTTCCCAAAAATGTTTCTGACCCTGAAGTATCTGCCTTGTTCTCTCAATATGGAGTCATTAAAGATTTGCAGATTCTCAGAGGTTCTCAGCAAACTAGTAAAGGTATGCCTGGTATTATCTCTCTTAAGCTCAATGGTTTTGTGTGGGAGAAATTAATTCAGCTCCTACATTATCATCTTTCTTGAAGGATGTGCTTTTCTGAAGTATGAGAAAAAAGAAGAAGCAGTTGCAGCGATAGAGGCCCTTAATGGAAAGCATAAGATGGAGGTTTGTTTCAATCTGCAAGTATTTTGACTGCTGATATGAGGCCCTTGAACCCCACTTTGTGGGATTTCACTGGGTATGTTGTTGTTATATGAGGTCTTTGAAATTGATTTTTTAGCATGCATAGTTGCCATATGTCTAATATTTGTGCGTAAAATGTATAGGATTTTATATGGTGCATGATTTTAGTGTGAGCATTCTTTAAGCAGTTGTTCTGGTGATAGTCCTTCCTCTGGTGCTGTAGAACTTGTTAAACATTCAGGATGAGGACAGCCTATTTCTATACACTTGTCCTGCTGTTTTTTCAGTGTTTGTGCAAGTACTCCTTGCAGGAATAGCATCTGTCATCATGAAAGCACCAAATGTGCTGGCTTTAGATTGGCGTCATTTGTCAGTCAGCATATGTCTGCTTGTGAATGGCTTATTTATTGCCCTGTTGTTGCGGGCTAACACAGTGGCCTATTTGCTGATAGTTGCTGTTCAGAGGAATTCAAAGACATTATCCGGTGATTTTTTTTTCTAGGTCATTTCAACATGCATTCATGCTTCAAGTTGTTATGTCGTGAGGCTCTTAACGCTGAGAAGCTTGATTGCGACTGTCTATTCAATTTTATCTCATGCTTGGGGGAATAATAATATCAAATCATTTTTCTTGTTGAAAGAATTATTTACTGTAAAAGACAACTTACATGTCATGTTATGATATTCAACCTTATTCCTTCAGAGAGCTCATTTATTTAGGGGAATTTGTAACTCACAGCAGTTTATCAAGAGGCGGTGTTCCTCATCTGAAGTTAATACTCTAAATGTTTTGGTGGATTATTATGCTAATTTTTAACTTGTGAAGCACATATTTATAAATGGATTGTAGTGATCCACCATTTAATAATTTTATATACCATTATAATGCTGGAGCAATCGACCCAACTTACTTGGGATTGAGTCGTGTCGTTGTTGTTGTACCGTTTGATTCACATGTATACTCTTGTCTGGCCTGTTCCTGAAATTTGAATACATCACTAGAAGTTTGTTGGAGTTGAGCAAGTAATGACCTGGACCCATCATCGTTTTTGTTGCAATTTGCCAATAACCTTACTATGAGAACCTAGTTTATCTGGTGAATGTGTGCCAAAGCTATTTAAGTAGATGTGCTATTTCTCTTTATGAGGCTTTCAACTTCCACTCATTCACGATTTCCATTTCCTGGAAATATTCCTATCAAATTAGTTAAACACTTTTTATTATAGGGTGCTACTGTCCCTTTGGTAGTCAAATGGGCAGATACTGAAAAGGAAAGGCAAGCACGGAGGGCTCAAAAAGCTCTATCTCAAGCTTCTAGTGCTTCCAACTCCAGACAGCATCCCTCTTTGTTTGGAGCCCTACATATGGGTTACATGCCACCATACAATGGCTACGGTTACCAGGTTGGTTGACTTGCATTCTCTAGTAAATTTTGTTATCAAGCTTATTGCTTTATATTTTGCTCGGAATACTCCTTTTTAGCTTATTGCTTTGTATTTTTCCCTGAATACTCCTTTTGTACTTTTCAGTACCTTCCAGGTATTAGCTTTAATAAAATGTCGTTTTCTTATTACAAAAGTACAATTTGGATTGGCATGGTTCTCTCAAAATTCCAGCATTTATTACAATTCTCAATGTGAATTGAGATGATCCTTTACCTCAATTCCATCGTTCCTTTCTTTTCCATTCTGGTTTCATTAATCAATTTAAAGGTCAGTTCAAAGTTAATATGCTCACTTTGCAGACTCCTGGGGCATATGGGCTCATGCAGTATCGCCTACCATCAATGCAGAATCAGCCCGCGTTTCAGAATGTAGTGCCACCAATAAACCAAGCAAGTGTTTTACGTGGAGGTGCACCTGATCTTTCACCTGGAATTAGCTCAAGAAATTATGCCATGTCACCTGGAAGTTATGGGTCTGCTTACCCTGCTGCTCCAGGGCTTCAGTATCCAATGCCATATCCTGGAGGCGTTATGAATACCAGACCACCAAGTGGTTCTCCCGGTTCAATGCCCCTTAGTACGACAAACAGTCATTCTGCAGCATCTTCAAGTGTCAGTTCAAGTACAGGGGGTCAGGTTGAAGGTTGTTGAACCTCTATTTTGTGACTTTTTTAGCTCTAGAACTTACTCTAGCTGTCAGGTACAGTCCCCTAACCTAGGGGCTGTTAGGGCATTCTGCTGAAAGAGGCTGCTTCTCATTATTTTGGTTAATTATTTCCTAGAATTGTTCCTCATCATTGATGATTAGCAGAGTGCTGGTTGGTGATTTAGTACTGTTAATGCTAGGAAAAGAACGTAATAGAAATAGAAGTAGAAGACGATAGTAAAATCTGTTATCTCTGGTTTTACTTAATTTATAAAGGAGTCCATAGGTGCATGTGATCTGGGACCAGTGATATCTAATACATATGGTGTGTCACAGCAAGTATCGAAGAGGCTATAGAGCTATTCCTCAAATGTTACAAAAAGTAAAGTCTTAACAAATTTCAAACTTAACCAACCTTATGAGAGGAGCAGAATCTGAAAATTCTCTACTATATACACAGGAACTCAAATTAAACATTGCACAAGTTTGTAATATTTGTCGGTGGTAATGCTTTATGCAATTGAGTGGTGGAGATGTCGCTTGAATTACTGTGTATTTGGTGGTGGCAGTTGAACATGTAGAAATGAAACTGTACTTATCAAAAAGCAATTTCGTTGTTTACAGGTCCACCTGGTGCTAATCTATTTATTTACCATATTCCTCAAGAATTTGGTGATCTAGAGCTTGCAAATGCATTTCAGCCTTATGGTAGGGTCTTGAGTGCCAAGGTTTTCGTTGACAAAGGGACTGGTGTTAGCAAATGTTTTGGTAGGCACCTTGAAATGCGAAGTTACTGTCAATCAAAATTAATATTCCCACTATTTAGCTTATCGACTAAACTTCATTCTGCAGGATTTGTAAGTTATGACTCCCCAGCTGCTGCACAAACTGCAATCAGTATGATGAATGGTTGCCAATTAGGTAGTAAGAAGTTGAAGGTTCAGCTTAAAAGGGACAACAAACAGAATAAACATTATTGAACTCAAAGATGAGGTTCAGAAGGAAATTGTCACACGCAAGCTACTTGGGAATTACTCCATAGACACCCATTGAAGAGCAGATCTGAAAGTTGAGCAGCATGGCAACTCAATGCTAATTGTAGTTCCCTTATGGGTTGAAGTGCCAGAAACTTGTAATTCTTGATTAGTTCTTCTGCAACTGTGATTTGTAATCTCTGTAACATGGAGTACGTTTAGACATTGATTATTTTATTTATTCTTCTCAATTGACATGATTGCCACTAAGTGAATGAATCTCCTGGTTTTTCTTCTTCAGTTTCCATGGTTTAAACTTTTTGCTCCACCCATCTAACTTTTGTTTCTATTGGAGGGGAAAAAGAATGATCCATTCCCAAGTCCGAGCATTCATGTTTCTTAAATACTTCTTTATTTCCTACTTTCTCTGGCTCAGGTTTGTTCACTTTTAATAGCCTCTGCATTGAAGTTGTGAAGTAAAACAAAGTGCAAGTGCATCTTTATAATATTACATCTATGGGAGGACTTTTCTGTTTCCATCCTGAAACCCAGGTGCTCTGTGATCAAATACGTGCTAGTGTTATTTGATTGCAGTATGTTGTTTAGTTAACAAGAACTTTCAGTTCTCATTTTTTTCTCTTGTTTGTTCATTTCAGGAAGTTGCTATACTACTTTCATGATGCTTTTTGGCTTATGTGATGGAAAATATTTACATTGCCTGTCTCACTGCTCTGGTGGAGACTTTCTTCCATGCAGGAAACTGTACCTGGTTTTTGGCTGACTGTATAGAAGATGGTAGATTTCATTTCTCAGCATGCTTTTACTGGTTATTAACTTGGACCATTTAATCCTATTGGTGCAATTTAAGAGCAATTGACACAGGGTTTAATTCTTTAGAGGGGCCAGAGAGGAATTTAGAGGGGAGGTTTAGTTTTCTTTTCATGCAGCGAACCTTGAAGTTTTCAATTCACATTATATTCTTCAGCTTAAATGGATGTCATAACTCATAATCTTCCCCTAATACCTATTTTACTGCAGGGCTGGGGTCTCCCTCCTATTTTGGTTATGGTTTGTCTTTAGAAAATATTTTCTAGAAATTTGTACATAATGTTTTTCTGCTGTTTACGTAGTTTTTAGCAGAACCTGCAACACCTGATTATCTTAAGTGCTGGATGGACCTCTGCAGTGGAGACTCCATGAGGTGCAGACAACCATGTAATATGATGCTGCTTTCTATTATAGTTAAATTAGGGTAACTGCATTGATTGGTCAAAGTCAGCGCTTTGTTTATCAAGATACACTATATACTTGATCTTTCCTGACTGAGGTTTGGGCTATTCTTGAATGTTTTTTACTTTTGCTGCAAAAAAATGCTAAGATGACTCGGCTGGTATTCTTTGTTTTTCAGAGAGGATATGGTTGGGAAAGAAAAAAATTTACACACTTTCTTCAGTTTGAAAATTGTTATGAACAATTGAACCTATCAGTTTTATGCTTCCTTTACTGATGCTGAATGTTGTGTAATCCTCTTTGCAGCCTAGGTCTCTTGGTTTAATGTGCAATCATGTATTTTCTATTTTTATCTGTTTGAAGTTGGTATATTGCAGGTACTTCTGAATTCTAATGAATTGTTGATATACAACATTCAATGTTTGTTGCTCCAAACCAGTGAGATTTGCAGATTTGGTAAAGGTAAGTAAGATGTGGGATGTGTAGCAGTCGTATGCCACGAGATTGAATCCTCACCATACCAAATCTGGAAGGGTTAAGCAGCTGGGTGTGTTTTTCACATCGAAGCTAACCAAGTGAATTTTTCAGTTATTTGAAAAAGGATTTAGAATTGTAGATTAGGCCAGTGTGAATAATTGTCATGCACCCGGTTTTGAACCCATAGGGAACACACTAAAGCTTGGTGATTACAGAATTTTGTGCTATCAAGTTCCTTGTGGTTAGTTATGAGTTATAGTGATTGTCATTTGTTCTGTATGCTTGATTCAGTGCTTATTGTTTGCATCAATCAGATGATATACCAACAACGGGAGAAACTCCTGTCTATAGATGATTTACAATTACAAATTGTAGTAATAGTTAGGTAATAAAGAGGTCATTTCAAAGTCTAACTGCTCTAATAGTTTGTGGATGTAATATGTTACTTTTATCCATCACAATCACGTTTAGCTTGTTTATTACCCAACAATGGATGAAACCAATTACTTTAGAGAAACAGCAATAAAAGGGGGTAGTTTACTCGTATTACAATTTGCCGTCCAATATGTCTCCACTTGTCAGCTGCTTTGCTGACGCAATACATCGCATCAAGTATTTCACTAAATTTGTCAATTTATGAAGCATAGTGGATTATCTTTTGAAAGATATAAATGTGTAATTCATGTCAAAATTGTACATTTGGCTGCTTAACAATGGTTAATGATGTTGAGTCACGTAATCATATTTGCTCGAATTAATTTTTCCTCCATAAATCATTTCTCGTTAATTTTTGTCATTCAATACTTTAAGTTGCAAAAGAGTGATTAAAAATATATATGATATTTTAAAAAAAAATTGCAAAGCAAAATTTTATATTTTTGTATTATAATATAATGCAAATTATTTCCGATCAGTCAAAATAAATTATGTCTTAGTTCTTAACATAGTTTCTGCAGAACTTTTGCTGATATAATTAGCAAAATTAGGTCATAATTAAGTAAATTTTGACTTGCGATTTTTTTTATTAAATAAACAGAAAAGTCAAAAATTAAAGGTCACTCACGAAGTGGAGAAATCCATGCAAACACTTAAATCATATTGGGCAAATGATGCATCTTTCTTTGTCTTCATCCATATACTTAGTTTTTTCTAGTGAAAGATTAGTCTAATTCATAAAAAAGTTAACAACACTTGTATCGTACATAATTATACTTTAAAAAATTATGAATATGTAATTCGTGTCAAAATTGTAGGTTTGGCTGCTTAACTTGGTTTGGGCCCTGTTTCGATGCACATTGGTCAACGCTGTTGAGTCACGGAATCATATTGGGGTTATTTGTTTTTCTGCGCTAATAAAAAAAGTGATAAAAATATTATTGACATGACACAAGTAATTCTTATAAGAAAAAATAAGTTATGCCTCTTAATTTCTATGGAATTTTTTTTCTATCAAATTTTTGTTGTTAGAAGTATAAGATCTTGCTTTATCAAATTAGGTCATAATTAAGTATATTTTGATGTTAAATTTTCATAAATAGTTTAGTCCCGAAGTTGTAGCTATAGTTTATATAATTATATTCCGTAACTATAGCTATCGAAGTTGTTTATATAATTCGCTTATCCCTTTGTATAACTCCCTAATATACAAACAGAGTAAAATATATGCAAATTCTGTTTTTATACATTTAAAAAAAAATTTAAATTTATACAAATCAAATATATCAACATGATAATTATATACAAGTTAGGATAAACATATATAAATTCTAGATTTATACAAACAAATTCTCAAATTTATTTAATTGGGAGCTTAATTATACATGTGCCCTTAGCAACCCGGATGAAACAGTAGTGGTGAACGGTAATTACTTAAAACTATAACTATGACAAATAATTAAGTGATATATATATATATATATATATATATATATATATATATATATATATATATACACTTAGTCATATAATTTGATTTTTATCCTATTTTAATTTATAAATGTTCATTAAATAAGCAGCAAAAAAACAAAAACTAAAGACCACCTCGAAAATAAGAAAATCCATGCAAAAAGTTCAAATGATTCGTCTTCATCCATATAATTAGTTTTTCTAGAGGAAAGATTAGTCTTAATTAAAAAAGATTAATGTGTTTCTGCTTAATGAAGTGTCCCTCACGTAGTAAAGCAGTGGTGGTAATGGAGTTACACGTTTTAATTGTAACAATTTGGATAAGGCCAGGATTGGCCTGTGGGCTAATTTCATGTGGCCCACGACTTTTTTTAAATATTCAGTGGTCACAATTTAAAAAAAGTCAAAATGTGTCAATTGGTAAGATTCTATGACGTGGTGGTTAAATCAGGATTAGCACTAATAATGATAAAACCCATATTTAATTGAGTGAATTTGAAGTTCAACATTTTGATTTGGTCGGTTAACCATGCTTTCAGTTTTGAGCTTTATTCACCGACTAAGAAAAAATATTTCTATACAGTTAAGATATTCGACACTAAATTTAATAGGACCCCTTTTAAGAAAAAAATTACGCGAAATGATAAATATTTAGTGGTAATTATGTACTTTAGCTATAGTTTCGATTAATTATTAAATGTAGCTATAGTTTAATTAATTTTGTTGGGATTTGAGTAATTCGTTTCCTAATTGTATAATTCAAAATTTGTGTATGCTTACTGTAGCTATTTGTATATAATTTGTTGATACATTTGATTCTTATAAGTTATGAAAAAATCGTAATTGTTAGCTATTTGTATATAATTTATTGATATATTTGATTAAGTTATGAAAAAATCATAAGTGTATATACACAATTTATATATACTTAACTTGTTTATATATTAACAAGCGAAATATACAATTAAAAATATTCATAACAAATAAAATTATAACTATGAAACGTAGTTAAGCAAACTATAGGTAGAAGCATAATTAAAATAATTTATAATATTTATAAAATTTGCTTTAATTTTAATCAGCACAATTGATTCAAATTTTGATTATGAAATTTTGACAAAGCTAGGTTAATTGCTTGGAAAATGCACCAAAATTCAAAATAAATAAATAGGTGGATTGAAAATTCTTTAATTCTCATCTTAGTATGAGGTCACAGGGAGGATCGAGGCGGAAGGGTATTCATCTTCCAACAAAAGTTATATTATATATATATATATATATAGATATAGATATAAATTTTGAATCTTTTGAATATAAAAATAGAAAATTCACTTTCAAATTTTAAGCTGTATATTTTTATTTTTCAAACTTTCTTAATGAAAATTTTAAGTTCCCGTAAATGGAGATAATAAGAGGATGTTTGGATTAACTTAAAAGCTGGTCAAATTTACTTTTAAATTTTTTTTAGTTTTTGAAAGTGTTTGGCAAATCTTAAACTAGCTTAGAATAAGTTAAAAATAACTTAAAATAAGTCAAAAGTTAAAAGTTGGTCTCCCCTAATTTTTTTTAAGCTTAAAAGTTAATTATGTTTAACCAACAAATGTATCTTTTTATCCCTAATGTTTGCTTATAACTTTTATATTATTTTGCTCCTACTTTTTATTTTATTTTTTTCTTTCATTTTTTTTTAAATTTGGCTCTTTTTTTTCCTTGCTCTTTTTTTCTTCCTTTTTTTCCTCCTTCCTATTTTTTCTTTTCTTCCATTTTCTCTTCTTTTTCTTGCTCTTTCTTTCTTTCTTTCTTTCTTTTCCTTCTAAATTATTTTCCCCTTATTTTATTCTTTTTATAAATTATTTATGGTAAAAAAGAAATATAGTCATTACTTATTACAAATATAATTAAAAAAAAGTGCTTAACAATATTTTGATACCAAACACATTAACAATTTTTTTAATCTTTATCACTTCTATCCAAACACGTAGCTACTTATTTTTAAAATAAGTTTCAGCACTTTAAAAAGTACTTTTGAAAAAAAATTCAAAAGCCATTTTTTCAGCTAATTCAAAGGGACTCTAAGTCTTGACTAATTGAAAATAAAAATACTTATTAGTGCTTGACGATTAAGCAGTCAATTTTCTTGAACTCTTTTTTTCTTCCCGTTGCTTAGAGCGGGAGAAACGGCTTTTTAGAATAGAATTGACGCACTCAATTTACGAATAAGAAAAAAAGGTAGTAATGGTTAGGTAAAGCAAATTAGGGTGTGTTTGGGAGATAACGAAAACAAATTCTCAGAAAATAAGTGAACTATTTATTTATTTTTTAAGTGTCTAATAAGTAAATAAAATAAAAATTATTTCACGATTATTTATACGTAATCTAGCAAAAGACTATGGGGTTGAGAGTTCAAGATAGCCGAAGTAGTTGAAGCAGGATTTTGCTGAGAGGATTCAAAATATAAAGAAGTAAATACAAGAAGAAGTTGAAGATGATTTAACATCTACTATATTTATATAAAAGTAATTAACAATGTTTGGTGAGTTGAGAAGAGACAATGAATTTTGAATGATACTTATGAAAATTATTTTTTCTACTTTAATTAGAGAAGTTATTTTTCTAATCTTTAAGAAATATTTTTCTAGAAAAAATATTTTTAAAATATTGTGAGCAACCAAATATCGAAAAAAATGAAAACATTTTGTCCTACCAAATACACTCTCTTTTTCCATTTTTCTTTAAATCATTTTCTGCAATTGCAAATTGATTGACATTATTATTAATGTTATTATAATTAAATATAGTGTGCAACATGCAGCAGAAAAAACTCAGAAGTTTGGGGATATTGTTTCTTGTTTTGGTGGGCAAAAGGTGGCTAAGGAGGAAATTGGATGGCTGTTCTTTGCAGAAATTAGTCTGATGATAATTTTTTTAAAATAAAAATCATTTTTCCAATTTGATATTTGGCATTTACACAATCACCCCATCATAATTTATGTCGATGATAATATAAATTAATTTTTCAATCTGCTATCGATATATATAAGTTAGACGGATGAAATTAACAAATATTTTTATTTTTCAAAAGATGAATAATAAATTAAAGGAATTTGATAAGAAGAATATTAGCTCTCGAGGCCAAATAATATATAACTTTTCAAAATAAGGAAATTGTATGTCACTTTGGTCAGAATTCAGAAATTGCATTAAAAGAAGTTGGATTATTCGTAGTCAATTCATTAAACTATTTTTTGTAATTATAAAAAAATTACTTAATTTTACTCAAATATCACAATAATTATAAAATTAATTTTCTTAACAAATTTAGAAGTCATTTAACTTTATCTAAAATGTTATTAAAAATATCTAAAAGGAGGCAATTGTCACATTTCTATGAACTTTTTGGAAATTGGAGTCGTTTGATTTGAGGGATAAGGTATAACGTATAATAATTTTGGATTATTTATCCATTTTTTTTGTCTTAGTGATGAGATAAGTTATCTCATTTATATGATTGAATAACTTTATCTCAAAATTGCTTATCATAGAATTAATTATCCTAGGGTAATATGTTCTCAACCAAACGACCTAGAGTTATCAGAATAATGCTCTTAAGTAATATCAACTTGTAATTAGTAATTCAGAGAATTCAATAGATGTGTTGAACAAAAGACTCAATTGAATTGTTAATCGTCATAATTGTAGATGTTACTCTTGTCTGGTTCAACCCTATCTTCTCCGCTTCTATCATTTTTACTAGTTTCTCTTAATTATTTCATAAGTTACAATAGACTCTTATGGTTTGTCCTTTCTTGAATCTTATACATAGGCGAAAGTTTTAGTGTATCTAATTGTCTTACTTTTATTAGTTACAATAAACTTCAAAATTATTGAACTTCTCAACTAGTTATAATCGAAATTCCAAATAGACATTCAATCATGTAAGTTTCTATAGGAATAATATTTGGACTCAATCTATACTTGCGTATGTTATAGAGCAATAGAAGTCTTAAATTACATTTAGTACTTTTTCCGTTCATTTTTACTTATCATATGTCATTTTATGATAATCAAATTATATGAATTTTGATCAATATTTTAAGAAAAGATTTTCATCATATTAATATGAAAAAAATATAATTTATAATATGTCTTATAATTTTTAAATATTTAAATTTAAAATATTAAATTAATTTAATTCAAATATTAATCAAATTAAATCTTGTGAATCGAGATACGACAAATAAAAGTAAAAGGAGAGGGTATAAAATACTAATAAAGAGACTACTGAAAAATAGGGTGATAGGTATTTCACAACTCTTTTTAGGTTTGTTGAAATAAACCAATTAATCAAAAGTCAAGTCAATTAAAGGTCACTTTAACAAACAGATAAATTCAAATATTAGTCTTTCTTAGTGCTCTAAATTCATTTACTCCATGTGTTGAACAAGGACTACTAATGAATAATCAATTCATTAGTTCACTTTTCCGTTTATCTGTCCTAACAATTAGCAAAAGAATGGAATTAATTAAATTTAGATGAGTCAAGATGAACTAAATTAGTAATTAAATAAATGAAATTATTGGCTTATTCAAAAGTTATTTGAGCTGAAATGGATTAAAATGTAAATTAAAATTCAATTCGTTCAATTATTACTAAGCTTTAATTATTTTATTAGTTCTATTATAATTTAAGTATCAAATAAAATTATTATATTTTATTATGACTATATATAATATATAAAATTAAAAAAAAAATTGACAAATTTGGACTAGACATCGACTTAAATTTTAATAAGTTGAAATGGACTCAACAAGTAAATAAATAAATCAATTCAAATTCGAATGAGTTGAATAAATTATGATTTCATAAATCAATTTTATCACCTTTACAACGATAGAAAGCCTAACGTCCAGCAAGTTTTGAATTTGAATGCTTCTTTTTTCCATTTTGTCAAATAAAGGCTCACAAGAAATTGAAATTATAACCATAAGTAGGTTTATCTTTTTTTCTTCTCTTACATTTATTTTATGTATTTATTTACTTATCTATATTATATTAAAAACGTTAAAGGCCTTTCGAAATATCATTTAAATTTTTTGCCCTTCAATAAAAGACTTCTCTTTAGATAAATTTACTTTTTCACTATTTTTCTTTAAATTTTTATTGAATTATATTTATAATATTGACTTTTAAAATATATGAAAATAAATGATAAAACAAGGACTTCTAGCCGTGGAAAGATTTTTCTCCTAAAATCTTTCTTATTTAATACGCTTCTACTCCTTCCTCATTTGAATCAAGAAAATACTCTACCGTCGCTAAGGAAAATTCTAATTTACCATGATATATAAAACTTTTAAAATAAATAATTTATCAAAATTATTTTTACAGTAAATTATTTATCTTTTCATAAATAAATTTAATTTTTTACTATAATATTTATTACCAAATAAAATACATATTTTAATTACGTACAAAGTACATAAGATTAGTATAAGAAAAAGTCGCATATGAATTGAGTGACAATAATACCTTGAGTATAATATTATAAATACAGTCCAAAAAGTTTATGCCTAAAAAGAATAAGATACATCAATTGTTAAAGAAGGAGTAATTATTAGTCTATTTTACATGGCGCGTATGGTAAGACAATTAATAATGTATTAATAAAATTATTATTAATAATAATAATCCTTAACTTAATTTGAATTTGATGGGATATAAATCTAACCCAACTTGTTGACAGATAATAAAATTGGATGAACAAGACAAAGTAGGGTCAAGTCAAAGGAAAAGTGCTTTGTTAAAAAAAATTGAAGGATTTTGGACAAATATGAATAATTTTATATATAAGAACATGTTTAAATTTACCTTCTATTATATTTAAAAATAAAAATACACTATATTATATTTTGAGTCATTAATATTTTGTACTTGTCCCTAAATCTAGTGAAGTTTCAACATGAAATGGCAAACGTTTTAATTCAGTTCAAACATTAATATAATAAATTTCACATATTAAATACTTTTAGGAAAAACAGTCCAAATTTATCCATATACTTCTGTTTTTGTTTTAAATTTATCATATGTTATATCTCACTTAAAATTCAATGTTTATTTTAAGCTTTGGAGGAAGTTTTTAAAACTTAATTTTATATGGTTGTTGGTTGGTTGGTTTTTGACATATGTATTAATCTAATTTTGTCAAGATTGTAATATTTATGCACACATCAAATCAATACATTCAAGATATGAATATCCTACTTATATAAACCATTTTTTAGAAACTTCTTTATTTAATTTATTTGTTTAGAATTTAATATATGGTTTGAAAATCAAAAAAGAACTTTAAATTTTATAATTTTAAATTCAAAACATATAGAATTAATTTCCTCTAGAACGTGGTAAAGTTCATAACTTTCCTCTCTGACGGGATCTAAGATGAGCACTTGCGTGTTTAAGAGGGAATGCAGATTCGTGCTACTAAGTCGAACAAGATCATTCAATTTGTTATTTGCACTTTTTAATACATCAAAATATTTTAAAATCTTGTGATATCAAATATGTCATATAAAAAGATTAAATTAAAAATATAATTTAATCAGGAAGTGAATATAAAGAGAAAATTAAATTTGAATCAGTAAATTCAAATCAAATTAAATCTCAAAGCAGTAAACACAATACAATAGTAATATTCAAGGTTTGAATAATTCTTTTATCTAAAAGAAAAAAAATAGAAAAAGTGGGAATTGACAGAGTATAAAGTTTCTAGAAGAAGTGGGCTGCTAAAATTATTATTTATCTATAAAATAAAAACATTTATATATAATGTGGGCTTCTAGAAGTTTGGTATCATCACATGCCCTTTGAGATTTTTATATCGCCCCACTTTTCTCATGTTCCTTGTCTTCCTCCTTTACTCTTTCCTCCAAAAAAAAAAAAAAAAGATTTCACTTTTTCAATTTTTTCTATATATATATTCATTTTCTTGATTTGGGGTTCTGTCCAAGAATGTTTTTTTTTGGTATCTAAGAAGAAATTAACGTTAGAAATGATGAATAATCAAGAATGGAATAGTTATATTAATAGTAATAGTAGTGGTCTTGTTGATGTGTCTTCTTTTTGGCTATTTGAATCAACAGGGGATTCTGAATTTGATTCTAATATTTGTAGTACAAGTGATGATCTTCCAATTCCTTCTCATCAACGTTTTCTTGAAGATGATGATGCACAATCATGTAGCTATGATGAAGATATGGATTTGGATTTCAAAATTGAAAATGACGATAATGATGATGATGATGGTGATGTGGATGCTAATTCGAGATGTTCTAGTGGTTTTCACCATAAAAGTATTGGTTGGAACAGTAATATTGAGGACGAGGACGAGGACGATGAGGATGAAGGGGGTGTAGTTGAACAACGTTGGATGAATAATGGAGTCAATAGAAGTAATGAGAAATTGAAAAGTAATGTTTGTAGTAGTGTTGTTGTTGATTGTGAATTGAAGAGCCAAAAAGACAAGGATAAGCTTTTTTGGGAGACTTGTTTGGCCTCTTAATTTTAGTGAGGTATTATTTGTTCATAGCATCCAATGCAAGCCTTCCTAGTTCTTTTCCTCTGTATATATATATTTTTTTGTTATATAAACTTATATCAAAATGTATAAAGAAACGAAAATCGTAAATGCACGATTAAACATTATGATAGGAGTGATAAATACTATTTTCATCTTGAATTTTAGTTGAGAGAAGAAATTGATCCTTATTCTAATTGTGCTCCAAATAAAGCTTGACGGCAAGAAAATAAAAAGGAAATTGCAAAGGGAAATGGTTTCTTTCTTCTTTTTCTTTCTCGTTCTTTCATTTTCTTTAGTTCTTTTCAAAGTTTTTTTTCTTAAATTAAATATACGTATTAAATTTTATATGTCGTGTTCTTTTCTCTTTTTGCTTTGTCACTTTATGTATTTAAAATAAAGTTATCATAAAATTTGTGGGGTAGAATAACCTCATAATTTTGCTAGCCACTCAATATTAAGATCTTTTGTTTAATGAATAAAGATGATACATAGTAAAATCTCTACAATCTCGTACCAACCATAAAAGAAGCATATTACTAACTTCTCTTCTTTGTAAAATTTAAATAAATCTAAATTATATACAGTTAATTATTTTTAATTTTCGTTTAATCATTTTAGTCTTGTTAGTTGCTATAGACTATATTGTCCGCAAGATAAAACTTTTTCAGGTTGGATTTATGAGAGGAATAAAATCATTAAGTTTATTTTTTTTGAAGATAAGCTAAGATAAGATTAGTTATGTTAGAAATTAATATTAAGAAATCAGTTATTCTGATATTATTTTTTATTGACCGTTTGATTCGTTGTATTAAAAATAATATATACCACATGATTTCTAAAACAAATTGTGTATTTATAAAAATATTCTCCATCATATTTAATAGTAGAAAAAAAGTTTGAGAAACCTCACGAATAAGTTTGTCACTTTTCATTATTTTTTTCTCAGAGTAACTAATTCGGGTACTATTATTTCACTCTTTTGACAGAAATAAGTTATTCAAATACTATTTTCCAGCATACTAATCTTAAAAGGTACGTATCCACCATCTACCTCGTACCAGCACTATGTTTTGCACAACAAAACAGGAAAAGAAATCAAACATTCATTGCCCCTTTTGATTTCTTGGAAGTAGCTTGTACGTGAGTTGGTTGTTACTTGTTGTATTATATTATTAGTTTAAATTATTTTAATTGTCATTTAAATTTTATCATATCATATCATATTGTTAAATTCATCGTTACGTAAGAACCATCCATACATATTGCTTCTTTAAATTTTTTATACAAACGTATAATTGACTGGGTAAGCTTGCACCCACTGCTTATTATATACTGGATCTTTCTTTCTGAAAAAATCATGAAAAGAAAATTGTGGAATAGCAAAACCATAGCAATAACTTAAAAGGTAAAAAAGATGATACTGTTACAAATAAAAAACAATTTCACATGCTTCATGATTATGAGCAAAATGTAAATGGAGCACAAATGGACTTTGCTTCCATCAAATTCCCACTAGAACAATCACCTTTCACTGTTTTAGGCTTTTAGCTGGCTATTAATTTGGTGACCACTTCTCCTAAATGATGATGTCTGGCCATTCTCTAAGCCAAGCCATTACTGATTTGATAGAACTATTGTTACCAAATTAACAAGATTAAAAGACTATGTTCTGTATGTGAATCATTGTCTTTTCATTATGTTCCTTTGACATTGGAGATCCTTTGCTGATGAAATCAAGGGAAAGCATTCTGTGTCTAGACTACGCGACATAAAACAACCATTCACTGATGATATAGAGATTCAGGACTCCTAAAAGATGCATCACCGGAATAGATTCAATCATACCAGTTTGGATGAGACAGCCAACTAACTACTTAGGAACAACAGATTCTACTATGTTCACTTACATACCATATTGACATTGTTTGTGCTTCCACATGCTCCAGTTAATCTGCTTGCACCTTTAACCCCACAGAAACAGAAGTTGTTCTCGAGTCTTTACTGTTGCTAGTGCTCAAGCGTAAACTCCCCTTTATCAAGTAGATGAAGAAGGGTCTCCATTAAAGGTGGAGGCACTCGTGGAATTGTGTTCGCTACACAAAATTCCTTGTAGTTGTTTCCGGAAGTCATTTTTTGCATGATCGTTCTCATCCACTTGCCGTCGGAAGCTTCCTTCTATCTCACTCAATGACTCGATTTCATCTCTGTCTTCGCTGTTGTAGCTGTAATGAGGTTGTTCATCATCATCTGATGCTGGCCCTGGTGATTCACATCTGGTCTCCATCTCTCGTTGGATGTCAAATTCTTTCTCAGTTTGTCTATCAGAGAAACTAGATGACATGGGTGAATATCCTCCGCCTTCTGTCTCTCTACGTTCTCTTAGTGTTTTCACAATCAGGGTCTTCAGTAAGTTCATCACTTGAACAGCGTGCATGAGTGCTGTCAATGGATCAGACATCTGATACCAGGAATAAGAAATGTAATGATAAGCTTCAACCAATTAGTGAAACTACAATTTAAGATTTTGTATGCTTGTAATGCTGTGTTATTCAGTTTACCTGTGTCATATTTGGGGCAAAAACCATAGCAATATTTCTGGCATTCATCTTGTTGGTTTCCTCTTGCTCAACAACATCAGCCATAAGATCAATTGCCCACTTGAGCAATGCAGTCTCAGTCGGCTTAAGCTGTTTCACAAGCTCAATAAATTCCTCCTCGGTGTTGCATTGCAATACCTGTTCTGGTGAAAGGCCATCAAGCACACCTGTTGGAAGCTCTCGGAACCAAGCTTTGATGAGTCCAGCTAAACAGTGGACATTTATGTCGTCAGGCACAATGCCTCTGTTGAGCTGATCCCTTACATGCTCTTCATGGCTATTCTCTGGGTTTATTCGAAAAATTCCTTCAGCCTAAAGGTTCATCAAGCAATACTTAGACAACTATTTTGACATTTGAATAAAAGTAATGCAGGAGACATCCTCATGAATCAGAACCAATAGAAAAAATGTACCTTCAGACCACTTTGTGAGTATAAACGTTCCTGCATTAACAAGAGAATAGTCGGGACACTATTGCCTCTTGAATCATAAGAACACTGCATTGACTCTGCGGAGATGCCAAAAACGCTGACACTGCAAAAAGAAAAAATGTACAAATTTAGCATGATATAGTAATGGGCTTGAAACTCTGGAAGCAAATTACAGTTACATAATTTTTGTTTGGATAGAAAGCCAACCAGTTACAGAATAAATGTGACTCACAGAAATAGAAACGGGAATGAAGATTTACTTACTGTTAGACAACTTCAAATTAAATGAAGAGTTGAAGACAGTTCAAAGTATGGAGTAAAACTGAATAACTTAATATACTGACGAACAGTGCAAAGAGTTCAGCATCTGCATGATATGGTGGAATCATCATCAATTGAAACAATAGTAATTACTCCACCATTCACAAGGACCTCAAACTTCTAACATCTGGAATCAATTATACCAGATAAGAAGCTGAGTAAAAAAAAGATAAGAAGCTGCATACAACCATCCTCCTTGTACTATCTTTATTTAGCACCAATACCTTGTGTTTTCTCTACCCTCCCCAGAACCCACTTCTGGGATTCACTGGGTATGTTGTTGTTGTTTGCCTTGTAATTACTTGGATAGCTAAATTCCAATAACTGCTGCTCTACAAATTTGTTTTTAGGTTGAAGCTACTAGAAGTCCTTAACCATGGACACATGCATCTTACTTTTAAAGTGGTGAGCGTAGCCCGCCCTTAGCAAAAGAGATGAAAATAGAGCAGAGAACATTGCAACTTCGTTGACTAGTGAGATAAATTGTGGGCATAACTCAGTAGTCTAGATATGTTTGAAGAGTTATGCCAAGATCTTCCTTTTTACCATTTTTAATGGGAAATATTACAGGGATAAAACACAGAGCAGGAACATCATCCAAGCTTCACATACTGGCATGGGAGTTGCTGGAGAATGAGAAGTTATTTTGACATTTTGATCAAGGAACTACTACTTTCAGGGCGGATCTAGGGCCCCGCTTCACTCAAATCCCCTCAGCGAAAAATCGCATTATATATATATAAGGTAATCTTTTTATTGTTATGTATATAGATTCTGAATCTTTGAACACAAGGGTGGAGGTTGGCTCAGTGGTTTAGGTTTTTTAAAAATTCACCTTGAGGTTCTGTGTTCAAATCCCAAGCACTACAATTTTATTTTTTGAACCTCCTTAATGAAAAACCTCGATTCATTGATATCAAAACTTACTTGATATAACATTTGGGTCTAACTCAACCCCAAAAGCTAGCTCATGAGGGGATGATTCTCAAGTCCATATAAGCACACCACCTGTCTATTCCTCAACCAATGTGGGACTCTGGGGAAGAAAAAAATTCTAGGAGGGATTATTTGTCTTCCTAGTCTTCGACACAAGAAAGGGGTGTAGAAAAACTCTTAACATTACTAAAGTGACAATTCCGAAAGAAGTTGGGTTTAGATACAGACACAACTTTAAATAATCACTAGTGGTGCAATCAACTTCAACAAGGTGATAAACTTGCTCTAATTTGGCGCAAATATACTCATGCAAAATAGAAACCAAAAACCAATATGGTAGATATATCCAACAAGTTATCTCAGGACCTTCTGTGTTGCATTTTAATAGGAGAACCACAAGAATCAAACACAGAACAGGAACATCATCCCACCTTTGCATACTGTCCACAGAACTAGCTGGTAAATAAAAGGTTACTTTGACAATTGGGTCACAGAATTACTAATTTCTTCCAAGTTACTACTCGAGTTGCAAATTTGGCAGATGGTAACTAATACCATCTGTCTTGACGTACTACGATTCTATAAGAGCCACTTCTAGTTGGTAGCAAAACTTACTAAAAATGATAATTCTGAGAAAGGTGATTGTAGATGCAGACAGAACCTTAGATAATCAATTAAGATGCAAACCAACTCACACAAGGTGATGAACATGCTCCAGTTGGTTACAAGGAGACTCACGTGACAATTACTCCCTCTGTCCAATTAATGTGGCACAGTTGGAATTTCGAGATTCAAACTTCAAAATTTGATCGTGAATTTAGATATAGAAGCTTTTAAGTTTTTTGAAATAAAATTTATATATTAGAAAATTACGTAAAAATTACTATAAATCATTATAATTAAAAGCTTAGAAATATCTAAAAGCATATAAAGAAATTCTAGTCAAACAAAAGCTTGGCTGACTCTTGAAATTTCAGTTGTGCCACATTGATGGGACGGAAGGAGTAGTTGAAAACCCAAAACCGAAAAAAAGACTTGCTTTCGGTTTGTGAATAAACTGGTCTATTATGATCATGTACCAAAAAGGATATGGGACCATTGAATAGGCAATCAAAATGCATAACTATTGAACTACAAAGTAGGATAGTGACATAATTCCAATCTTCCCAAGCAGGCCTATAATAGAAGTATTAACTAGTTGTGAGGTATCTTCATCCTCAAATTAGCTTTAAATCTAATAGAATTAAAGTAATACTCATCAAATCAGTTACCCTTTTCTCAAAAAAAAAGTAATATACATTAAATCACCAGATATCATGCACACAAAAACGTAATTATTTCACAAGAGTTTGCATGAACTGCTCCTAAACTTGCTGTATTGCAGAATCTGCTGGCAGATCATCATCTAAAACATACCATTTCAATTTGCTTATATGATTTTGAATTGACACGGAGTTTAAAATAGTAAAAAAGACTTTTGAATCACATGATCTTAAACTAAGATACTAAAAAGTGCTAAAAAGGAAAGAGGCACTCTTTAAAAAAGGCTAAAAAGAAAAGTAAGACAAATGAATTGAAATGGAGAAAGTATTTGCAAAGAATATCTTTCAAAAGCTCATGTAAAAGTAGAAACTTTATCGAAAGTGGATTGCCAGTACAAAGATAGCCTAATCATCTGAGTATTAGTAAGATTTACATAGTCGACCGTAACTAGTTTTGGGATTTGAGTTATAGTTGATCGAAGAATAAGTATCAAAAACAGGAGCATTCTGTGAGGAGCATTGAAGATAAAGCATGGTTGACAAACCAGAATTGGAGTGCTTTCATCAAATGATGCATGTGGGCTGACCCCGATTCGGCCTGGCCGGTCGGGATTAAGCTGAAAAAAAAGGACAAGCTTGTTGTGGCCTGTGGGTAAGTATCACCTGCCTAAAAGTATCAGCTGTTACCTCAGTTTTATGCTTTTTAGAAAAAATCAGATGTAAACAACATAAAAGACAAAAATCATGAAACCAAAGTCGACCCAGATCAAAAAATTGAAATTTAAAAGTACCCAAAACACGATAAAGCTAAAAAAAAAATGAAATTTAACACACCTGGCACTGGGTGCTTTACAAGGTTTCCTCAAAGCCGCTAACAAAAAATCCAACAAACACAACTGATGCTCCCGGTGTTGCTCCGCCTCCGCTAACCCCGTCATCCTTATCTTCTCCGGTAATTTCCTTCGCCGGAAACACCCCCCCCCGGCGCAGCCACAAAACCCTCTTTGCTTCTCTGTTTCTTTAGGACGTGTTTGGAAATGTTGAATTGGTTGCATTGAAGATTGTTTCGAGGTTTCTTCGGGGGTTTTCAAACGGCCACTGGGTTTCAAATTTTTTCTACTCAGTATGACCAGAATGCCCTTTCATACATGAATAAATTTCAGTTATACCACTTTCCTCTAGCCTCTACAGAGCTTTTTTTCTTCTTTCAGGTAAGGTGTTGTTTACCAATCATCACTAATTTTTTTTATTAATTAGGAATAAAGTCCACTTTGTTCTAACTAAAACCTAACTGCTCATTTGGATTATGTCAACTCATCAATTAATGGTTTTAATTACAAATATTTATTATATCCACGCTCTTAATTAGGTGGTGTTCCTTCGGTTCCTTTTTACTTATTCAGTATTGATCTGATTGTTGATAGTGTAACACAATAATAATTGAAAGATATAATGTACGCAAACCTTGTCAACATCTTGTGGAAATAAAAAAATAAATTTTGGAAGACTCTCAACTTCACTGTTGATACACCCGCAATAAATAAGATGACATTTTTTGAATAGTTGATTTTACCGTATTTACACACTATCACGTATTTTTCGTTGTTAGTCGTTCTTCCTGTTTTCTTTTCTTTTCATTTTTCTTTTTTTTTATATCTAGTTTATTCTGCTTATGAGTTTTTGAAATGAGGGTTCTCAGGAAATAGTCTCTCTATCTTGTGAGGTAGTGATAAGGTTTGCACGTACATTTTACTCTCCCCTGACCTTACTTATGTGATTTTATTGGGTATGTTATTATTGTTGTTGTACACTTTTTAAATAGAATAATTTAATATAGTAAAAATTAAGTAATTAATTTTTTTGTTAATTTTTTGAGATGAATGATATAAATGAGTATATATTTTTAGTAGGACGGAGTAGTTGAAGAACTAAACTTTACTCTACACAATCCAATTGCAGTGTCACGAATTTAATTCTGCAGTTGGTCTTTTACGAGCTCTAAATTTTTAAAAATGGTAACATTCACGTGGATCTTAAATAGACCTTGATTGATGAGGACATTTTTAGTCAACATTTATTGAAGTACTCCCCACGTCCCATATTACAAGGACATTTTTCATTTTACATGATTATTAAGAAATTATTAATATATTAGTAGACTTTACTATTTTATCCTTTATTTATATCAATACATTAAATTAAGTTTAAAAAATTATTAATACACTAATTAATGGTGAAAGTAAAATGAAAAAAATAATTAATTCTATCATAATTTAGTAAGTCCCCTTATAATATATGATAAATATTTATAGTAAGATGTCCTTATAATATGGGACGGAGAGAGTACTATACTAGTTCAGTTGTGTTATTACTCCTTCCGATCTATTTTACTTGTTTTCTATCGACTTGACATAGAGATTAAACAATACTCCCTTCGTCCCATTTTATGTGACATCCTTTCCTTTTTGGTCCATCTAAAAAAGAATGTCACATTACTCAAATTGAAAATAATTTACCTTTAAAATTTTTTTACCCTTAATGAAATGATTCTTAGTTACACAAATATCTAAAATGTTTTTAGACCACAAGTTTCAAAAGTTTTTCTTTTTTTCTTAAATACTGTGTCAAATCAAAGGGTACCACATAAAATGGGACAGAAGAAGTAGTAAATAATAAGAATAATTTTATCAAATTATCTTAAAAAAAATACAATAGGAAAATGACTATATAATTAATGATAAGGATAAATTATGAACTAAGTGTAAAATTATCTTTTAATTTCATAAATAAAAAAGTAAAATAATACATTAACAGATAAAAGCTATGAAAAAGTTTAATAATCTTTTATACATTACATCAAAGTAAATACTTTTACGTATAAAATATTTTAAGAATTATATACATGTAATATTGAGTTAATTTGTTTGATTTAGTTAAAATCAAATCAATTATGATTGAACTTTTTTCTCCATATCATATCATTAATAATTGAATTTTTTTTCAATTTAACTTGAATTATCAATTTGATGTGGTTTGTCGATTTTTTTCTACATTATTAACTAGGGGTGTTCACAGGTTGATTTTTTTCCTACACTATTAACTCAAACCCAAACCTAAACCTAAACTATTCACTAGGCATGCCACCCGCCATTGCGGGATCAACAAGCCAAAATTAAAAATCGTAAATTTTAAATTTGTTTCTTCAAAATGTCCAAAACAGATAAAAGTTGCCTTAGAAACTCTCAGAAGTCTTCTTGAACTTAGGAAGAAAGACGAGAAGGAATATTAGCGCATGGAAGCCTCCATCAACGGAATTTGAACCTGACTCTCTACCGTTTCATCGCTAAGAGTCAGAAATCACACTGAAAACGTACAACATCTGCTTGGCTTCCAGGTAGGTTACGTTTTGATCTTCTCAAGTTATTGTAAATTTGTTCTCATCATTTAGTATAATGTAGATTGACAGGAGAACTCATGCTTAGCTTTCGGGCATGGAGTCTAAATGGTTAGGAATGTCATTATTATTGTTAGGGCAGAAAAATACTATGTGGGTTGTGATTGCTCTGTGACTAACGATAATATTCTAGTCTTTGACTGTTTGCCTTAGTACTTCTTGTTGGGATGATTGATGGTACTTGTAAAATTATATGTAAAGAAGAAATTATTGAATTATTATGGGATTGTAAGACTTGTGATAATCAGGGTGGGTGGGGTGTGGGAGTGTTCATGTTGTAGATACATGTAAAATGCTTAAGCAATGTAATTGAGAATTAAAAGAGATGAATGTGAAAGATCTTCATGTTGTCAATATCATGCAATGAACTTATTACTTGATTTTAGTCGGATGTGGATTATTCATCGTAGATTTGATTATGACTGTGTTTATAGATCGGAGATCGAATGTTACGTTTCGACACATTATTAAGACAACTATTATTGATATATATGAATTTGTTACTTGATTGTGATTACATGTGTAAACTAAAGAAGTGTTATAATTGTAATTGACCATGGTCATCCTGTATAACGATTGATTTGAAAGGATCAGAGGTTCTAATGCTACATTAGTGATATGCTAGTGTATCCTATGTTTAATCCTTTATGGTTGTCTGTTTTATTTTATAATTATCCCGTATAAGGTTGTGTATGATCAATTAAAGAGGGATTGAGGAATTGTTAAGCAATGCATTAATAATCAAGAGTCAAATGATGTCTGATACTATGGTATAAATATGTGTTAATGTGTACTTAGAAAAGGAAGTTTGAATTTCTGTCTTTATGCAGACTATGCTAGCGGGAGAAATTCTATTATGATGGGATCGCTATAGCGGGTTAGGTTCCGCCATGACAGATCAGAACAGGTAATAAGAGGGTGAAACCTTAATTATTATTAATGTGACCATCTTGCAACTGAGTTTACTAAATACTTTAGGCCAGATATTGACAATGATGATTAAACTAAAATAGTAGAGTGATTAAACTCGAGTTAGCCATTGTGAAATTTTGAGATTCTATTTATAAGGGTTAGAAGAGTTAGATCCTAATTTCGTTTTAGAGTTAACAACGAAATATTAACTAAGCTAAGATCATAAAAAAAAAATGGGTAAAAGATTTGAGTGGTGTACCTTTTTCTTGCATGCTTCTTCCGAATATTTGCTTATATTGTGTGGTAGATTTCGGATTGACCGATGATTCCTACTAGTATGTGTTGTTTGTACTAATACTACTCTTGTTATATCTTTTTCAGGTATAGTCTGATTGCAGGATTTGCAGGATTAGTGATTTTTCTTATGCGAAGACGAAGATCTCCAAAAAGTTCTACATTTCTCTTCTTACGGTAGGAGTTGTATCATTATTGTGTTTCACTTGTATCATTATTGTGTTTCATATTGTATTCTTAGAAGCTCTTGTACCTGTTTAGACTAGATATTTTTGGTGGTGTTGGATCTCTTTTCAAAATGTTTTAAATTTTCCTAAACTCAAAATTGGATAATAATATGATTTTCATCATCCTATGACTCTTTAGTTTTCTGCATGAATTAATTGATTGAAAATTCAGGATTCTCCTATCTAGGTGTTTGAGTAAGTGCTCGCACGATCCAGTGGATTGGATCGTGACAAATAGCACGCTTGACACAAATTTATCTTGCTTGGCTCGACTACCACATCTGATAT